>PISX010003835.1:0-130502 GCA_004024625.1 Mellivora capensis
TGAAAATGGTTTGGCTGGATATAAAATTCAAGCATTGCACACATTGTTCAAATCTCTTTTAGCTCTTCTGGGTGTTGCCGTGGTGAAACCTAAGACCAGCCTAGGTTTTTTTACTTGGCCTTACAATCAAAAAGTTAAAAGAATTCCTTTGTATCTTTATAGTCCAAAAACTTTTCTAGGTTGTGACTTGATGTTGGTTATTTTGTGTTAATTTTTCTTGCAGTGAAGTAACCCCTTTAAATCTGAATAGTCCAGTCTTTTACATGTGGGAAGTGTTAACATTTTATATTAAAATGTTATTACTGTTGCATTCTTTCGGTTTTCTTTTTCAGGAATCTCAAGCAGACTCCCTGCTGAGTGCAGAGACTGATGCGAGACTCGATCTCACCACCCATGAGATCATGACCTGAGCTGAAACCAAGAGTGAGATGTTTTATTGACTGAGCCACCAGCACCCCCTTTTCAGTTATATTTTGTCTACCTTACATATAAGGAATATATATGTACATATACATATATATTTTTTATATATATAAAATTGTGTATATAAAAATTATTTTAAAAAATATATTTTTTGCCTTCCTGTTAATCCTTTACAAACTTTTGCTCATTTCTGTTTCATTTCGTTGCTCACCCTGTGAGCATCTGACATGCTTCCAGCAGAGTCCCTCTTCCTTTGGCTGCCACCACTGTAGTCCTTATTTCTCGGTCACCTTCTTTGCTAAGTTCTGCCATTTCTTCTTTCACCTCCTCTTCTCTTGCTCAGTTTTTCCTGAACCATTATATGTCTTGGCTCTTGTTTTGTTTGAGCTCCTGTTTTTTAAAGGTGATTGCTTCAAGTTGTTTTTGTCTTTTTTTTAAAAGCGTGATGGTATTTGGGGGTCCCACATTTCACCTATTTTGTGATGATATTTTGCTAGTGAATCTTTTTTAACTCTTCTTGTTTGTTTTTCTTGTTCCTTTCATCTTTTCTTATGTATGGGTTCTGTGCTGGTTCCTTTCTTGTTCTTCATCTTGAAGTGAGGCAAGGCTTTCTGAAGCAGCTGTTCGCAAGACATTTGTGTGAGGAGGTGATCAGGGCTTATTCTGGGCTAACAGCAATTCTCCCTAACCATAAGGCTGTGATGGTGAAAGACACCATCTAGTCATCAACTTATAGTCTCTCCTCCTGCAGCGATTGGCAACCATAAGGCTGCACACAAGGAAGTCACTCTCCTTCCAATACACTAAATAATGAACTTTGTCACTGTTAGAGTATCTGACTCATCAGATTGCTTTGTTTTCTGGAACTGTGATGATATAACACTTCCCCTTAGGATAGTGATACTCCAAATTAAAGGACTACACTTGACCTGTGAGTGCCATCATCATCACCACTATCATTGAATTCTCTAGCTCCAACCTCCTTTTTCAATCCAGTTTAAAGACTAGGACATGGAACATGAGAAAGGTGAAGAAATTTCCAGAACAGTATAACTTCCGTGAAGGGCAGGGTCCTGACTGAATGGCCGTCACAGATACCTGAAGATAGAAATTTTCTATTTGAGATAAGAAGTTACTTATAGTCCTTTAGAAAAATCTCATCATATTTCAATTATATTGTCTAGGAAGCATGACCATCCTAGAAAATAAAGTCACCAAATTCTGCTAAAACTGAGGCTTTGGGGAATAAAAGCAGGGGCACAGGACAAATGGGGTTTCCAGTGCACTAGTTCAGCGAGACAGTCCGAAGGAATAAACCAAAAAATCACGCTTGGGAGAACCCCTAAGCCTTATTAAGCTTTATTCTAGTACTGTATATTTAAGTATGTGTGATGTTGTATATTTCTTTTTAGAGATACATGTGTATTTCCTATTTGTTTTTATTAGACATATTTGTAGCTCTGGCCACCAAATGAAAAAGTCTTTGCCTATTTTCTGAAATATCAAAGAAGCACCTGGAAAGACCATGGTCAGGGGGTGCCTGGGTGGCTCAGTTGATTAAGCATCTGCCTTCAGCTCGGGTCATGATCCTGGAGTCCCAGAATCGAACCCTGCATTGCATCAGGCTCCCTGCTCAGCTGGGAGTCGGCTTCTCCCTTGGCCCCTCACCTCACTCATGCTCTCTTTCTCTCTCTCAAATAAATAAATAAAATCTGAAAGAAAGAAAGAAAGAAAGAAAGAAAGAAAGAAAGAAAGAAAGAAAGAAAGATCGACCATGGGAATATACTAACTACTAATCTCTGGGCTCCTACAATGTGCTAATTATATTATAGCTAATTTATTTCCTTATTTTAAATTTATATATTGGAATTATTTTACACTTTATTTACTTATTTGCTTGTTTATTTGTGTATTTATTTGAGAGAGAGAGTCCACGAGAGCACAAGCAGGGGGAAGAGCAGAGGGAGAGGAACTAGCAGACTCCACGAGTGCAGAGCCCAATGTGGGGCTCAATCCTAGGACCCTGAGGTCATGACCTGAGCTGAAATCATGAGTCAGTCGCTTAACTGACTGAGCCACCCAGGCCCCCCAGTTTATATTTTATTTTTATCTGTTTAAATAATTTTTACTTTCTTTTTTAATTTTGTGTACCACACATGATTGGTAATTAGAGGTACTAAGCAACAGAGAAATGTAAGTGGAAACCACAGTGTGATATAACCTCACACCTGTCAGGAGAGCTGTTTGGAAAAAAAAAAAAAAAAGACAAGTGTGGAAAAACTGGAAGCTTTGCACACTGTTGGTGGGAATGCAAACTGGTCCGTCCATTATAGAAAACAGCATGGAAGTTCCTCAAAAAATTAGAGCTACCATATGACCAGCAATCCTACTTCTGGGTATTTATCTAGAAGGATTGAAATCCAATCTCAAGTAGATACTTGCACTTCTAGTTGTAGTTCATGACAGTGCTATTCCCAAGAGCCACAATATGGAAGTAACCTACATGTCCATCAATAGGTGGATGGGTAAAGAAAATGTGGTGTGTACATACAGTGGAATACTATATGGCCTTTAAGAAAGAAAGAAATTCTGCAGTGTGTAACAGCATGGAGGGACCTTGAGGACATGATGCTAAGTGAAATAAGCTTGCATGGTTCCTCTCCTTCACACTTTATCATCACTCTGCACAGCATGTATGAGTAGCCAACATTTTGCTGTTGCAGAACTCAAGGTTCACAATGGATAACATGTGCCAGAGCCATCCAACTAGTACAAACCAGAGCTGGGATTCAAATGCAGACCACCAAAGCCCTTTTCTACTATCCTCCTGAAAGGTTCAGGTGCCCCGGGTGCTCTGGAGGGCAGGAGAGTGGATAGAGCCTAGGAAGTTGCGGGGAGGCAGGCCTGGGTCCAAGGGGGTGACTTGCCCAGGGAACGCAGAGTGCTGGGAGCTCTGTAGCTCCCTCCTCTAGCCCACAATTTTCCATCGCCACCAGACAGCTGTTTGAAATACTACAGCTCCAGTCCCCATGACTCCCTTGGAATTCTTCCACTATCCCCACGGCCTCACAGTTCCAGTATGGGAAACTGTGCTTTAGAGGGATGTTATGAATATTAAGGAACAAGTGATTATAAATCTTTTGGTAAACAGACAGTCCTATAGAAATGTTAAATAACCGTATGTTCCCATTTAACTTCATTTATAGCATTTGGATGGAACTGAGACATTTTTCCTCCTGTCGAGGACTTACGCTGTTCAGTATTTGTAAAGAAATCATTAGCCACCTCTTACGTAAGACATAAGGAAAGTTCTCTTCATCTCCATGACATCTGCTCCAGAGGGAGTATTTTTCTGTTTTTTGTTTTTGGTTTGGGTTATTTGATTTTGTTTCTGGGTCTGCTCTGAAGGCCCTCTCATTGGCTGGGTCTGTTACAACATCTTAATTGTGCAACTTACACCTGTCTAAAGAGTTCATCATTGTCTTTCTGAGGGCATCTATAGGTCATTAAAAATCTGAGTTCCATAGAGTTAGGCTTCATCTTGGATGATAACATTTAACATTTCTTTCCTTATGGTTCCATTGTGTTATGCAATAAGACCCGTCTTCCACTCCCAAATTAGAGTATGTATCTCCAAAATCCAATTACCCACATAAACTGGGGCCCTGTTATCTGGATAAATGATATCCATAAGTGTTCCAAGAAACTTTAACCTTAATAACTTCATAATAATTAATAGTGCTAAATTAATCTAGAGAGCCTTTCCGGAGAATTGCCAAAAAGGAATACAATTTAACTGCTTTGAGAACCTTTACTCTTTCTCATCCCACGCTTCCACGGAAAGTTCCAAAGAGACACAGGGGAAAGGTGGAGATCAGAGGAGAATGAAATGAAGGCTGGCTATTAAAGGCTAGCCAAATCAACTGTACACTTCCTAGAGCTCGAGTTCTCCCCTCTATGCTCTTCCTAAAACTGGAGGTCCTTCTGCTTTTTCTCTCCTCAGTGGAGTGTCAGTGAATACTTTCTACTCTCCTAGAACGCCATTAACTTGCAATCCGCATCCCTCCTGATGTCTCTATGCAGGCTATCTGACCATTGTCTTGGTCTCCTCCTCATCGATATGAACTTCCAGGGCTTTCTCCACTCAGAGCCCAAGGCCTACTCTCTTCTGGGTTATGTCCTCCAGGCTCCAAATAGAAAGTTTCTGGGGGGTCTGGAGTTCAGAAATGCCTCACCAGACTCTTCTGCATCTTTAGTAAACTAAGTGGGTACCAAGATGTCTTAAAGCAGTCAAGTCTTCATTTACACCCTTTAAATACCGTAGACTGTTATCATGGCCCTCAGTCCAGCAACACACTAACCCACTTCTGCCCTCTCCCAGAAAATGCACATGAACACTGTGTTGTTTTAGCAGACTTTTGATGGCACCAAACAGATGCTGATTCCCTTGTTATGAGAAACAGAAAGTGAATTTGTCTCTACCCTGTGCACAGAGAAGATTTTTTTTTTTTGTAGGAATTTGCAGTACAGCCTACAAGCAATGGGGAGATCATTGAATGGCAACCACAAAGCATAAAGAGTATTTAATTTGAGCAGAGTTTTCTAGTGCTGGGATGTCATCTCTTCCTTTTGTCTGTGAACTGTTTTTGTTTTGTTTTGTTGCCTCTACTTCTTTTTGGTCTTATCTTCTGGTAAAATGCATGAATCTACCCCTCATAGCAAACTTCACTACAGCAAACTTTGAACAGAGTCCATCATAAATTCTTCAAGACAGTGACTTCACTAGTAATTCTTCTGTGTGTGTGTGTGTGTAGAAATTGCAAAAGGGAATCATCAGGAAACAGGAGACAGTATAATTTTAAAAGAAGGAAGAAGAGCTGCTCATTATGTCCACATCCCCTGTTGATCTTGTGTTATGATTGAAACAATTAATCCTAAAAAGGTGTGATACATGTGGCAAGTTTCCAGCTTTGGAGATGAACAGTCTTAACCTTGAATCCTGACCCCCATCAGCTACTGGCCCCTAAACCTCTCTGAGCCTGTTTCCTCTTCTATAGGATGTGGGACACACAGCATCATAGGCATCTTGCAGAATTTAGGGTAGGAGAAGGCCGTAAGTGCTTGCCACAGTGCCTGACAGATGGTGTGATTATCTCAGGATGGCGTCCTAGTCAGTGTTGAAGTGAAGAAATTGCTTATTTTGCTAAATGTATGTTACGCGTGCCATGCATCTGTTCTCTCACCCCTTAAAATTCGCCTCTTCTATTTTTTTATCCTTAATGTTCGTTTTACTGAAGTGATTTCAGTACTCTTTTCAGAATTAGAATTTGGTGCTTCCCATGCCCCAAAGGCCAGGTTCAGGGATGCCTTTGCTGTGTCTTGACCAGCCTTTGGCGGGCAGAGGAGAGACCAGGGTGGTATAGGAGTCCCACCCCCAGCTGTATTCTGAGTCCTCTTATATATATTTTTTAAAGATTTTATTTATTTATTTGACAGAGAGAGTGATCACAAGTAGGCAGAGAGGCAGGCAGAGAGAGAGGAGGAAGCAGGCTCCTGCTGAGCAGAAAGCCGGATGCGGGACTCGATCCCAGGACCCTGAGACCATGACCTGAGCCGAAGGCAGAGGCTTAACCCCACTGAGCCACCCAGGTGCCCTGTCAAATAAGTGAGTGAGTGAATACATAAGTGAATTATCTTATGTTAGGAGAATTTATATTATACATAATTATATATATAAGATACATAAAATCTTATATTCCCACTCTTCCCTGTTTCTGATGCTAAAACTGCCCTAGATGTGTGGAATAAAAGAGAGTTCCCAACAGTCAAAGAATTGTCTCTCAACATAAGTAAGAAGTACATAAATAATAGTAGGAGAAAGACAAGTAAGAATTTTTCAAATTCTAAAGGGTATCATTTCAATGGTCTCTCTTCCAGAATTTCTTATCTGAAAAAAGATTCTTGGAATCCTTTCTGCCAATAAAACTTGGAAGTTTTGCAACAATGCCAACAGGGCAAGCAACTTAGATGTGGAGCCCCCATGTTGCCTTTAGACACAGCCCAGCTCCCACCCTGTGTCCTGTCGAAGCAAATGCACACAGCTAGGATCGCCTTGGACACTACCGCAACCAGCAAGAGGGTCAAGAACAAAGAAGCCAGGAGTAAGTTTGCTTGTGGGAAAGCAGGAAGTGTCAGGGCAATTTAGTTGAGAGATTTGGAGACCGAGGGCTTAATGTGATTAAAAACATAATGAATCCCCCAATTGACAGCTGTCGGCCAGGGAGACCTCACAAGAAAATACGGTTTTTATTTATGGTTCAGTTGTCTTAGCTGGGATTGGAGATATCTGTGCAAGACAGGCCATGTGGCATGGCTGGGAGCCCTGGAGTGGCTGCGAGCAGAGGGCACTGAGCCCATGCATGGAGAAATCACTGTGCCAGGTCCTGTGGCCAGCTTTACAAGAACTGTCTCGTTTAAGTCTCATAAAGCCCCACAAGAAAAGTACTGTGGCTATCGTCCCATTTTACAGAAGGGGAGACTGAATATTAAGTAATAACCAGATTCCCACGGGGTTAGGACTCAATGGGGCTAGGGCCACACTCCTAACCACTGGTCTATCTTGCCCCCTACAAGGGACCTTAGCAACAGGAAAAGAGGACACAGGGCTGTGTTCGAGGTAAGCTCGGTTAGTAAGTTACCTGTGCCTTGTCGTAGGCCTGAGATACAGAGCTGTTAAAAGTGTATTTCCAGCTCTAGCATGGTGGGTAAAGAGGTGGACATATTGTATGTTTGTGGGGAAGGAGAGAGAGACTTGGGGAGGGATGGAATGTGGAGCAGAAGGGATGTGCATAGCACACAGATGTGTCCATACACACCCACTCAGCTGTTCATGAGAAGCCCGGGGCAAGTTGGCAGGGGTGGTCCTGCCTCCCTTCACGCACATCTCCTTCCTCTACACCAATTTCACCCTGCCTGATCCCTTGGTTAACATGATCTTACCTCCCCTTTGCCATCCTCACCTGCCTTACCCCACAAAGTCCTGACCACCCAGTTTGAGGATATTTCTTCCTAGTATCTGTCTACCCAATTTTCTGCTTACTTACGATATACTTATACTCAAAATGCTGGCTGAATTTGATGAGACTGAAATTAAACCACAACAGAAAAAGAACCAAATGCTGAATAAAAGTAGTACCTTAAAAAAAAAACAAAAAAACAGAGCTTCAAATGTCATTCTGACTTCTGGAAACTTCTTCCCATGAAAGTCATATAGTTTCTGGGCTTAACACTTTGGTCATTATGATCACTCTACACTTTTACCTCTTCCAACTGGGTTTTTGCAACTCAGAGATCAAGTTTGTTGTGTAACAACATTAACAGCTAATAAATTAGGCTCCCCCCTGCCATTTTCTTGAGTGGGCCTGGCGGAGTCAAGGCCTCATGGAATTTGGGAGGAACTTACTCTGAGGTCGACCCTTCACTTGGGCTGTGAGGTCAGGATTCCATGTCAGAGCTGTGTCGCTCCTACTGAGGGGGTGGGTCTGAGACTCATCAAGGTGTGTATCCGTATGCTCTTCTCCAAAACTCTTTGAACCAATGTGATTCAGAATTGTTTAGGTTTCAGGGAAGAAATGTGCATATGCTGTATGTTATGTGACAACTCCCATTGGAGCAGAACCCACCAATCAAACACATTAATATTTCCATAGCTAAATATATATTCACATTAAGTGGGATAAATATAAAATATAGTCTGTCTAGTATAACAACATAAATAATATGATATAAGTAATAGTATAAATATGAAAAATATAATAAATAGGAGATATATAAATAGCAATATAATACAATAAATAATGTAAATATAAAACATAAATAACCAGTTCAGGTTAGTTTGGACTGTCAAAGAACTTTATTTTATTTTATTTTTTTAGAGAGTGGGAGAGGAGTGGGGAGAGGGAGAAAGAGAATCCTAAATAGGCTCCCTGCCTCATGACACTAAGATCATGACCTGAGTCAAAATCAGGAGACCAACACTTCATTGACTGAGCCACCCAGGCACCCCTGGACTGTCACATGATTCCAGGTGACATTGTTGTTGCCACATGAGTTATTGAAACCCTTCTGGTTTTCAAATTTTGGGGTTTGGGTGTTTTTTTTTTTTAAAGATTGTATTTATTTATTTATTTGACAGAAAGAGAGAGATCACACAAGCAGGCAGAGAGGCAGGCAGAGAGAGAGGGGGAAGCAGGCTCCCCGCTGAGCAGAGAGCCGGATGCAGGGCTCGATCCTAGGACCCTGAGATCATGACCCGAGCCGAAGGCAGAGGCTTAACTCACTGAGCTACCCAGGTGCCCCTGGATTTGGGGTTTTATGGAGAAGAGGTCGTGGACCTGCTAAGGCCAATGGCTGCCATTTATGGAGCCTTCCTGTGTCTCCTGCGATCCCACTGAGAACCTGCACGGGAGAGAAGTGTTCATAGATGAGGAAACTTGGAAGTGGACAGTCTAGGAACATGGCCTGAGGTCTCAGAACTAGGGAGAGAAATCAACCCTGGCATAGCTACACCCATGCAAGACCTATCCTCTTGCAACTATAATGTCCTCTCCCCAGGAAAATGACGGGCTTGCCAGATTTTTCCTTAAGATGACAGCTTCCTTTATCTCACCTGCCTGACAGGAGGGCCCCTGGCTCCTTGGCTCTCTCCGCTGTCCTCACATAGCATTATTAGCTCTTAGGGCTATCAGGTTCACGCGTATCCCCTGCTCTTTCTGCAGGGCCCCTTTAGTTTTCCTACTAAAAATATTTTTAAATAGTTGAGTGCCCCAGACATTCTTGAAGCAGTCATTTCCTTCCCTTCTCCTTTATTAATGGGCTAATTTCCTTCGACTCCCCAGTGTTGCTCTGAGGCACTTTGTGGAAGGCCTGTTTATTGCCTTTGGCTGACATTACCTTTCTCCTTCTCCACCCCCAACTTTATCTTCTCCCTGCCAGCAGGACTAACCTTTGTTCCTTTCCTCCTTTGGGCTTCCCTCTCCTGCTCTGCATTTTCCTGGGGGGACTCTCCCCCCAGGGGATTTCTGAGCACTGGCTCCCCAGGGGATTAAATAGTGAGGTTTTGGGCCAGGGCTGTGGGGAAGTCACTCTGGGTTGAAAGTGTTCAAGCTCTGTATGAAAAAGCCCATTATATTAAATATTTTTTTTTGCATCTCACCTTTTTGCGGGGCACACACTGGGATGCACACCCTGAAACAGGGGTTCTTCTTCTTTGAGACCAGGGGCAGGATCTTCCCATGGAGCAGCTCCTCACAGCTCTGTGAGGACCTGAGTGTGGTCAGTCAATGCCTGACCCGGGAATATGCAGCAGATTTGGCTTCTGAGATTTCTTCCAGCCCTCTCTGACAGAGCCCTGGGGGGTTGTCAGGAAGGACCGGCCAAGGGTGGGATGGCTATGGTCTATCAGCTCACTGCTCTGATTGAGTGATTTCCCCCTCCCAACCGAGCTTTACTTAACCTTTTTCTTTCATATTCTCACAACAGATGGGAGTCATGAGACTACCACTCTAATTCTGACACCAATTCCAGTGTGTGTGTGTGTGTGTATGTGTGTGTGTGTGTTTCTTTTTTCACACCACTAAGCAATCCTCCAACATCAGTTGGGTGTCCTACTACTCAACTCAGTTCTGACACTATGTACCTGGAGGTGGTGTCAGGTCCCTCAGGTTAAGGGTTCAGCCCCACAAGACTGCCTCACGCCAACCCCCCTCCACTTCAGATGCCAATTACAAGTCCAAGCTGTCACCTGTGCTTCCGACCCTGGCAGGTTAGGGATTGGAGGTTCCCGCCTCCTTGGATTCAATTAACTTGTAAGAGCGGCTCACAGAACTCAGAGAAGCATTACTTATGTTCATCAGTTGATTATGAAAAGGATACAAATGAGGATTAGCCACATGAAAGGGGTGCATAGGGCAACGTACAGGGAAAGCTTGAGCTTTCACGCTCTCTGAGGGCTCCACTTGCTCACCCATCTGGAAGCTCTCCCAATCCTGTCCTTTTCTGGGTTTTTCTGGAGGCTTCATTACCTAGGCATGATTAGCTAAGTCACTGGCCATTGGTGATTGAACTCACTCTCTAATCTTCTCCCCTTCTCAGAAATCACAGGGTGGAATCAAACGTTCCAGTCTCTAATTACATGGTTGGTTCCTCTGGTGACCAGTCCCCATCCTTAGTCACCTAGGAGCTTTCCAAAAGTCTCCTCATTAACATAACAGAAGATTTTCCCACTCCTTTCATTTAGGAGATCCCAAGGGTTTTAGGAACTCTGTGCCAGGAATGTGGACAAAGACCAAATATATATTTCTTATTATGATCACAATGTCACAAATACCTAACCCATTGAGTTGTCATGAGAGGTGAGTTAATTAAATGAGTGAATGTGTGTGGAGGCTTCTGCACTCTGTTAGTTGCCTGGACACAGAGCCACCCTGCCCCCGTTCTTTTGTGCTCCAATGTGAAGTCCTAATACCACCAAAGTGGACAAATCCTTGTCATCTCCCAAAGGAAAGAGGATTCCATATTGCCGCCAAGGGTGGGACTAACCTACAGGTAGGGCTGGGGCTAGAACCCAAGGGTAAGGATTCTCATTGCTCTGTGCTGGGGTGACCTACTGTACTGGTTTGCTGGGGACTTTTCAGTATGAGCACCAAAAGTTCTGCTTCTCAGAAAAACACTTCAGCCCAGTTGGTCACCCTAAACCTCTGGTCTTCGTGAATTTTTGTTGCTTTATTGATGAAAACAGTATGTTTGGGGCACCTGGGTGACTCAGTTGGTGGTGACCGACTCTTGATTTCGCTCAGGTCATGATCTCAGAGTCCTGGGATTGAGCCCCAAGTCAGGCTCTGAGCTCAGTGGGGAGTCTGCTTGTCTCTCTCCATCTATCCCTCCCCCTACTTGCTTGCTCTCTCTCTCTCTCTCTCTCAAATGAATAAAGCCTTTTAAAAAATAGTATGGGGACAGGTGGGTGGCTCAGTTGGTTAAGCATCTGCTTTTGGCTCAGTTCATGTTCCCAGGGTCCTGAGACAGAGCCTCCTGTCCAGCTCCCCGCTCAGCCAGGAGTCTGCTTCTCCCTCTCCCTTTTCCACTCCTCTTGCTGTGCTCTCTCTCTCTCTCTCTCTCTCAAATAAATAAATAAATAAGTAATAAATGAAATCTCTAAAACACACACACACACACACACACACACACACACACTGGTATGTTTGCTGTCTCCACAGCTTTTTACAGTGGAAAAAAACCCTTCAGATGCCAATCTTTATGTTGAAGCAATATTTCAAGTCACTGAAATCCAAGATTTCATAAAATAAGCATTTTTCAGTTAGCCATATTGCTTTTTTTGCTCTTAACTTCTGTGTCTTCTCTTATTAGATTATATCAGACCTAGCAAATAATCTGCTGCTGGCTTTTCAGAGAAAGGTGATGTATTTTCAGGCTGGTGGAGAATGAATTCAATGCCACTAATAAAGAAATTTCACAAAGTTCTAACTAACTTTTGGGAGTAGCTTACAATCGACTGGACTTAATTCTTCATGTTTGAAAAGGTTTGGCCTTCTGGAAAACATTATAAGGAGGCTTTGTTGCACGGCGGCTCACTGATGGAGTGGGAGCACTATGCAAACTAAAACATGAAATGATGTTATTAATCCAAATATCTTACCACAATGGTTGTTTCTTTTGGAAGAGGGTGGATAAATCCAGGATTTCACTTGGCCTGAAATATGCAGGTACTCAAGAAAAGCGATTATTGCTCCCACAGGTTCAATCTATAACAAATGTTTATTGCATGTTTAATATATTCCTGTCACAGTTGGCTATGGAAAAGGCACAGAGAGAAAGGTTTGTTTCTAATCTTAAAGGTAGTTATGTGATGCTATAGAAGTGAGGAGAATACTTCTGCAAAACAGTGCTTTTGAAATTGAACATTGAAATCGGTCTTTGAGCCATCATTCAGTATTGCCAGGCTGGGAAATCAGAGAGGCAGAATCTTGTTAAAATTTCTCTATAAAACTTTGGGATAGAGGTCGGGATACATACCTTATTGTCACTGACACATTCTCAACACACTGCTAGCTAAGAATCATTTTGGGGGGCCAATTTTGCTTTAAACTATCAATATAAACAGGCCTGTGTAATATACCCCTTACTGAAAAGAAAGAAGGAGAGAGAGAAGCATTCTTCTTTGCAAGGCTGAATTTAATTTCCAAGGCAGAGCCGTGAATGTGAAAAACCCCTGTTAAGGAATGAGGTACATCCTAATTTTGAGGAATTTTGAAAGAATCCTTGTAGGAGAGTTGGATGAGATTCTTCTCGTAGTGACATGAATACCGAGGCAGTTAATTAACCTAATTTATTGTAAAGCACCTTGAAAAGAAGGGAAAAGCAGCAGCAATCTACTAGTAGAAAGGAAATCGACTGGACCATATCCTCGCAGGACTGTCAGTGGCCATACACAGAAATCTGCCTTGAGAATCCACTGCATCTCAGGCTGCGGGTATCTCCATTAGGGCACACACACTCAGGAATAAGCAGCAGACTCCTACGATGCTAGTGTGAAAAATAAATTTCCCAGGTCTGACATTTCTGCAGTTGTTCTCATTTATTTGCTCCATTCTCATCATCTCTCTCTTCCCCATACTTCTCGTCTTCAGAAAACTTTTAGAAGTCACTTCTTTCCAGATTACTGCAAATATAAAATTGTCCCCTGAAATAACAGGTTGAAAATGAACTTCTAAAGAACCCTGGAGAACATTCACTCTTCTGTGAGTGGCATTTATTCTTTGAGCTCCAGGATGGCACCCAAACCCTACCAGGAAAGAAAATGATCCACTGACCAGTATGGCCAGAAAAGTCTCTGCTCCTGGAGAACAGTGACTGGGGATCCTGGCATCAGGTGCTCTGGGAGTAGAAACAACACACAGTGGATGTGGTCTAGTCCACCCACTGACCTTTGGGTTCAAAACCATTCCTTATAGACCGTGACATTTTTTCTTTCTTTCTTTCTTTTTTTTTTTTTTTTTTTAGGATTTTATTTATTTACTTGACAGAGATCCCAAGTAGGCAGAGAGGCAGGCAGAGAGAGACGGAGAAGCAGGCTCCCTGCTGAGCAGAGAGCCTGATTCAGGGCTCGATCCCAGGACCCTGGGATCATGACCCAAGCAGAAGGCAGAGGCTTTAACCCACTGAGCCACCCAGGCGTCTGACCATGACATTTTTTCATTTTTTAGTTAAAAACTCCAGAAAAACTGGGATGCCTGGGTGACTCAGCTGGTAAGTATCTACCTTCAGCACAGGTCATGATCCCAGGGTCCTGTGATTGAGCCCCACGTCAGGCTCCCTGATCAGCAGGGAAGTCTGCTTCTCCCTCTGCCTGCTGCTCCCCCTGCTTGTTCTCTCTCTCCCTCTCTCTGAAAAATAAATAAATAAAATCTTTAGAAAGAAAAAAAAAAACTCTACAAAAACAAAAATCCCTGGGAAACTGCATATTTTGAATGGTTTATTTATTTATTTATTTTCATTCTATGTTGTACGTGAATGTGGTGAGTTTTGTTTATTCTTGGGCAACCCCTAAAAATCAGTAAGGCATTTCAAGAAAATAATAAATATCACCATTGAATACTCCCTTTGTATCTTTCTGGTCTCTTCTACCACCCAAATACCTAGTTCCACTATACTACTAATCACATCCCAAAGAAGCCTGGCATGATTTGCCTTTCCGTATCATTCCATCTGCCTGGAGGCAGTCCCTACTTCTATCTCCAGCTTCCTGATTTCTCTATCCCCCCAGGTCCCGGCTTGACCTGCCATTTCCTCCTTGTCCTCATCCTCACAATTGGGAAGGATCTCTCTGTTGATGTTGTTTTTATTTGTATTTCTCTAACTGCTAGTAGAATAGAACATTTTCATTGCCACTGGTACTCTTTGTCCTATGACACGAGTTCATGAACAATTTACTATTGGAAATTTGTCTACTGCAATAATCATGAAATTTCTTTTTTATGGAAGATATTGATCCTTCTCCTACTATGAAAGTTGCAATTACCCTTGAGTTTTTTGTTGATCTTTCATTTTTGTTTACAGTGGTTTTGAAATTTATCCATTTTTGTATTGTCATTTTAAAAATGCATGGCTTCTGCCTTTTATGTCCTTACCATTCATTTATATTTTCTTCTAGAATTTTTATGGTTCACTTTTTTACATTTCAATGCTAACTCATCTGGAACTTATTTTGGTGTATGGTTTGAGGAACGTTTCCTGACAAATGGATATTTCCTGACAAATGGATAGCCAGATATTCCAACACAATTTATTGAATAAACTATTCTTTCCCCCATGATTTATGATACCAACTTTATTATGCAATGATCTACCTTCAATAAACTCTGTGAAAAGTAAAATTGTCCCTGTTTGCAGATGACATGATATTATATACAGAAAGCTCTAAAGACTACACACACACACACACACACACACACACACACACCCCACTAGGACAAATAAATGAATTCGGTAAAGTTGTGGGATGTAAAGTCAACATATAAAAATCAGTTATGCTCCCATACACTAAAAACAAACACTCTGAAAAGGAAATTAGGAAAATAGTCATATTTAAAGTCATATCAAAAAGAATAAAATGGTTAGAAATAAACTTAATTAAGGAAGTGAGAGACTTTTATACTGAAAACTATAAAATATTGCTAAAAGAAATTGAAGACATAAACGAATGGAAAGACATCCCATGTTCATGCATTAGAAGACAATATTATTAAAATGTCCATACTACCTAAAACAATCTACTAATTTAATGCAATCCCTATCAAAATCCCTATGACAATTTTATAAGATTAGAAAAAGTTGTGCAATTCCTATGGAACTACAAAAGAGCATGAATAGCCAAATCAATCCTGACAAAGAAGACGAAATCTGGAGGCACCACACTTCCTGATTTCAAAGTATATTACAAAGCTACAATAATCAAAACAGTACGGCATGAAGATATATATTCAGACCAATGGAATAGAATAGAAAGCCCAGAATAAATACATAAATCCATCAATAAGGGTGCCAAGAATACACCGTGGGGAAAGGACAGTCACTTCAACAAATGGTTCTAAGGAAACTGGATATCCAAAGGCAAAAGAATGAAGTCAAACCCTTATCTTATACTATAAACAAAAATTAGCTTAGAGTGGATTAAAGACTTAAACATAAGACCTGAAATTGTAAAGGTCCTGGAAGAAAAACACAGGAGGAAATCTTCATAACATTGATCTTGACAATTGGTTGAATACGACACCAAAAGCAAAAATAAACAAGTGTGACTACATCAAACTAAAAAAGTTTCTACATAGCAAAGGAAAAAAATCAATCAGGTGAAAAGGCAGCCTAGAGAATGGAAGAAAATATTTTCAAACCTTATATCTGATAAGAAGTTAATTTCCAAAATAAGGAACTCCTATAACTGAATAGTAAAAAAACTAACCCAACTGAAAAATGGGTTAAGGACTTGAATAGATTTCTCCAAAGACACACAAATGGTCAACGGGTATATGAAAAGATACTCAATGTCACTCATTGTCTGGGAAATGCAAATCAAAGCCACAATAAGATATCAACTCACACCTGTCAGGATGGTAATTATTAAAATAACAAAACACAACAAATGTTGGCAGGGATATGGAGAAATTGGAACCCTCATACACTGTTGATGGGAATGCAAAATGGTCTGGCTGTTAAGGAAAATAGTATGGGTTTCTCAAAAAATTAAAAATACAACTATCCTATGCTCCAGTAATCTCACTTCTGGGCATTTATCCAAGAAAATTGAAATCAGGATCTTTAAGAGATCATAGCACTCCTGTATTCACTGCAGCACAATTCACAATAACCAAGATGTAGAAACAGCCTAAACATTCATGGATAGATGAATGAATTTCTTAAATGTGGTATATACATACCCTAGAATGTTATTCAACTTAAAACTATGTGACAACATGAATGGACTTTGAGGACATTATGCTAAGGGAAATAAGCCAGTCACACAAAGACAGATACTGTAGGATTCTACTTATTATACAAGGTACCTAAAGTAGTCAGACTCATAGAAACAAAGAATGGAATGGTTGCTGCCAGGGGTTGGGGGAGCGGTGGTGGTGGAGAGAGAAATGAGGAGTTGCTGTTCAATGGGTACAAATTTCCCGTTACGCAAAATGAATAAATTCTAGAGATTTGCTATACAACATTGTGCTTATAGATAACAATACTGTATTGTGCACTTTAAAACCTATTAAACGGGTAAATCCCATGTTAAGTATTCCTACCAAAATAAAATTAAATTAAAATATAAAAAGCTCAGTGTGCCTGGGTGGCTCTGTCGATTAAGCATCTGACTCTTGATTTTGATTCAGGTCATGATCTCAGGGTCCTAAGATTGAGCCCCCTGTGGGGCTCCTTGCTCAGCAGGGAATCAGCTTGGGATTATCCCTCTCCCTCTCCCCCTGCCCTTCCTTCTACTTGCTTGCTCTCTCTCTCTCTCAAGTAAATAAATAAATCTTTTTAAAAATACGTAAAAAGCTCTGTGGATATTTTAGAACACTAGAAAGTTGCATGTGATGGCATTTGTTACAGAAGCCTCATTTACTCTCCTGATAATAATGACTGATCATGTTATAAACATTTGTGTATGTTATTATTTGAGTGTTATTATTTATTAAATATCTCTTTTTAGATTTTGCTTTTTGTTTTTTTTTTACTGAAGACCGTATAGAATAGTGGTGGAGTTTGGCCAGACAAATTACTTTCTCTGCTCCCCTGCTTCCTCATTCAGGGCTAAGAATGGTGTCTACCACAGGTTGAAGCAGTCAATTAAATTAGATTTGTAAGGGGCGCTTGGGTGGCTCAGTGGGTTAAGCCTCTGCCTTCAGCTCAGGTCATGATCTCAGGGTCCTGGGATCGAGCCCCGCATCTGGCTCTCTGCTCAGCAGGGAGCCTGCTTCCTCCTCTCTCTCTGCCTACTTCTCTGCCTACTTGTGATCTCTGTCTGTCAAATAAATAAATGAAATCTTTTTAAAAAATTAGATTTGTAAGAATAGGAGCCCAGTGTCTGACACTAACGATTAACAAATATTAGCTATTATTCTCTTTATACAATGAAGTTCTGCACTGGTCAAAGAGAGCCTGCTATATAAAAGGAAATCAGTCTCATGGGTGTCAAACCATCTTAATCAAATAGGCCCACAATCAGAATACATCAAAGACAAGGTTATTTATCTCATTCCGTACTTTCTAGAAACACAGATGAAAGCTCTCCAAGAAGAAACAATAATACCCAATGTGAACAAATAAATATCAGGGAACAAGGGACAATAAAAGTTGTGTGTCCTTTGGATTTCTTTCCACTATGACTAGAGATGCACTCCATGCTCAGTGAATATTGTGGGATAGAACAATTCTATAAATCTCCATTACACCCCACTAAGCTTCAGGGTACTTGGGAAGACAATCTTGTTATAAATGATCTTCTGTTCTACCTGTTCTACCTGTGGTACCTGTGAAAAAGGTACTGTAATTACCTTGTCACTTCTGGGCATTGACAATGCCCATGTCATTCATGTAATGTAGTGAAAACAAAATACAGAGGTAGAAGTAATGCAGTGTTTAATGTGAGGATTCCATTCAGCAACAGTAGTGTTCATATTAATTGCATATGACCTGAAAAGATATAAAAACAGTGTTTTTTAAAAATGTTAATCACTTTTGTCTTATTGGATAGCACAAAATGTAAAGTTAAAGATTCCTTAATTTATTTTGATATATTTTGTGCTTAGGTAACAACTAAAAATTGTTTCCCTTAATGGTATCGCTGGTGTCAGCTCTGTTCTAATGTTTTAAAATATCTATCAGTCAACTTTTTAGTAATTTCTTATAAAATTTCTGTATTTGGAAATGCATAAGTATGTGCATGTATTTTTGAAATGAGCTAAAATGCGCAGGGAATTAAGAAAAGGCAACCTTATTCTTTCCCACCATAGGCCTTTCAAAGCTGTTCTTTGAATTGTTTTTCCCCACTCCTTCCTTAAATCTCAACCATGTTCATAGTTTGTCTGGCTTTTTTTTTTCCAGATAATGAAATTTCAGTCTAGTATCATGATTGCCTATCTCCAGTTTGTCATCTGAGTAAAAATGACCCTTTTTTCCTGTAGCTTGGAAGCTTGCAGAGGGAGTGGGAGTTTTGGTTGACTTCTTTGGCCATATCTGGCTCTACCACCTCATCTACACGCAAGCTGCTATTTTAAATCCTTCTCAGGTTGGGCACGGGCTGGGAGTTTGGAGAAGATAGGAGAAGGGAGGACAGCTAAGGAACAAAAAGATCTTGCTTGACTGTTGCAATTGTAACCTGAAGTAGACTCTCTATATGGTAGACTTACGATGACACATTGATTCTTAGTATCCTCCTGAGAGTTCTTCAGGCTCCTTCCTCTGAAATCCACCATGAATGTTGTTAGGATCTCTCATCAACAGCTCCATTCTTCCAACTGCTAATGACCAGCACCATGATTTCCTTTGGAATCACAATGGCCAGAGTCCCTTTCAAGATGATACAACCCAGCTCCATTCCTTTTGGCCCATGGGAACTGACACATTCTTTGTCTTGCTCAGCTCAGAAAGTTAGACTGTTTCCAGTACAACATCTTCCCTTGTCTTTGCTGTCTTGGAGCTCCTGACTAGTCACAGCCTCTTCCCTTTAAACTGTTCAGGCATCAATCAGACACCAACTCTGGTCTCTCCAACCACGCGACCCATGTCAAACTTTTCAAAAGTTTCTCTTGAAGCCCTACATCTTGACTTGAGGACCTTCTTTCCTTTCTCCACAAAAGAAATACATAGCCAATTAACCATTCCAAAAAAAATAGTCAACACAGGCACCTTCAGTTACAATGATTCATTTGTCTTCTCTTTTATAGCTTAGAGGTGAATGATGGGCTAATGCTGGCAGATGATTTCACAATTAGCTCCTGCCTGCATAGACAATCTAGCATCTTCCAAGGGATGCAAGATAGGGAGATATTCAACAATAGTTGTATTTGTTCTCAAATTTGGGGGCCTCAGCTGAAACTCTGAGTCAACAGGAAAAGTCCCATTTTAACATAGTATTATATATATGTCATGAGTTCCTACTGGTAGTACTTCAATATATTATGATTTAAATCATGTTCCTTAACAAAATAAATTTGGAAAGCGCTACTCCATTGTTTTGTTTTAAGTATGATGTAAGCTACTTGGTTTCAGATAACTTTTTAATCATGTTGAGGGAGTAATCTATATGCAGTTTAAGTTTTTATCACAAATGAATATTGAATATTGTTAAACGCCTTTTGACATTACAAGATGAACATGAAGTTTCATTGATGTGATCATGATATTCTTAGATTTCCTAATATTAAATCACTAATGGCTTCCTGAAGCATCAGTCCTTTAATATGATGCTAGATTAGATTTGCTAATACTTTAATTACAAAATTGTTTTGTGTCAGTTCATAAGTGAGCTTAGTTTAAAAAAAATGTGCCATCTTTGTCATGTTCCAGTATATGCTATCTTTTTTATAGAAAATGCAAAGCATTCCATATTTCATTCAAGTTATAGCCCTCTTTTTTTTTAGAAAAAAAAAAAACAAAAATGAAGTACATGTATAGAAAAGTACATCTATCAATTAATTGTAAAAGAAACCACACTTGAGGGGCACCTGGATGGCACAATCGGTTAAATGTTGGACTCTTGGTTTTAGCTCAGGTCATGATCTCAGGGTCGTGAGATCAAGCCCCAATTTAGGCTCTATGCTCAGTGTGGAGTCTGCTTGAGATTCTCTTTCTCCCTCTCTCTTACCACCACGCTTGCTCTTTCTCTCTCTAAAATAAATAAATAAGCCTTTAAGAAAATTAATTTCAATCCTGAACAATCCATGCTTACATTCTTTAAAGGATTATTGTTCTTTAATACTTCCCCACAGTGCTCGGGATACACTGTTAAGTGCTCAATAAATGCAAATCAAGAAAGGAAAGACTTCAGTCAAACAAGACGGACGGAATAGGCAAGATGCTTTTGGATTTGTCCAGCAGACACAGATTTAGACCATCCCACAGGATTTTGATCTGATGAAGAACAGAGCCCTTCTCTGGGTTAGATGAGAAGGGGAAGCACCCCAAACAGTAAGACAAGCAAGCTGCAAGCTGTCGCACTCCCATCTGCATGGCTGATAAGGGCCATCTGATGCAACATGGCCTCCCTCACCGCAAAGTCACAATATTTATTTTAACACCAGTGAATATTGAGTGTGTGTATATATCTATATACTGATAAAACATTGCACTAATATGTACACAGAGTCTGAACAAGATCAATTTATCAGGGTAATCACGCAAGCCTATGTATGAGAGAGGTTGTTTATATAGTGGTTTGATAGAGTACTGTGATATAAGCCACCGAGAAGCACTATCTAGTGCTCATAATGCATGATATATATTTCACAATATGGGCATTGTATAAATAATTAATAGCACGGGCTTGAGAAAGCATTGATATGAATAAGAGAGACGGCATGCGAGATCTGTTCAAGTACTCTTCTCTTAGTGGGTAGGCAAGAACAGCACAGGTTGGCCAAGCACATCACACATTCTAGGGACATTCTTCATCAAGCATTGCCTTGTGTGATGGTTCTCCACTTGGTGACTGCTATTCCTGCAGAAACAATTTTGAAGTATTTTATCTGTCAGTATGAAAAATGTGCCTGCTGTATATTTGTGAGAAAGTCCACGTGGAAAGAAATTGCCTCATAAAACAGCACAATAGAATGCAACAGTTTGAACTGCTAGATGCCCCCCTTTTTCTCAGAAGTGTCCTATTTAGAACTAGAGTAGTTGGCAAGATATTGACTAGTCTATGTGTAATTTATCTTTCAACCATTACTCAGTGTTTCCCCAAGCACCCTGGATGTCTACCTAGCAAAAAGCGCTGGGCTTATATTTTGCTCATGTCCCCAAGGACCTCTCCTTTCCCTAATACATATGTATTAATTCCCATTAACCTCATTTAGAGGAAGGAGAATGTGGGCATGAAGAGGCCAGATGGCAGTGAGTGTCTGTTACGGTATATGAGTAACTCTTCCCATTATCATTCAGCCTTTATTTACTCAGTGAATTCACATTGTGAGTAACTCATTTGTGAGGGCTGGTTCTTTTTCCTTCATGGCTACTGGCAAGGACAAGTCCTTCATCCTCTTTCCTAGAGTTAGAAATTATAATAGCTAAACAAGACACTGAAGAAAAGTAACTGGAAATGAATGCACACATTTGCAGACCGGAAGAGCCCTGGAAGAGCATTTGTGAAACTCCACTTTCACAAAGAACATAGGCCCATGAGTCTTGTCTGCTCCCTGTCAGTCGACACCCCGAGACTGGGCATTCCCCTGCCCCACCCCCACCCACTTAGACCTTGGTGGGAACTATGTAGGTATTTATGAATCTCCCTCTGAAGCCCTGTGGTTCACCGGTGGGATGAACCCAATTCTCAAGTCTCAACCTCTGAGGACTGATGAGGAGAAGTGAGCTGACCGTCAATGCTCAGACACACACAGAGGGTTACAGGGCCTGCTGACCTCTTCTCAAGTTTATTCCGGTCCTCAGAAACCACAGTTCGAAGACTCTAGATTTACAGTGACAATAAAGGTCTTCTACTTGAGACAGTGTCAGAAGGGCTCTGTCTAAAACTTGATAGAGTATACGCTCTGTGAGTGGTTTGTGCATCAGTAAAATCATT
Source organism: Mellivora capensis (assembly GCA_004024625.1). Taxonomy (NCBI): domain Eukaryota; kingdom Metazoa; phylum Chordata; class Mammalia; order Carnivora; family Mustelidae; genus Mellivora; species Mellivora capensis. The sequence goes on from PISX010003835.1 coordinate 22,289, forward strand.
GTGTTGTACTTCTGTGAAAAATATTATCATGGCCCCTTAAAAAGGAGGGGGAAAAAACCCCTCTTGTTTTCATTGAAACTATGAGGTAAAAAACTTTAAGGTGTAATTTTAAATGGTGGTAAGAAGTCAAGAAGAAGGGAGTGGCCACTGGGTCAACAGTGCTGGGAACTAGAAAGGAGGAGGGTGGAAAAACATAAAGGTTGGGTGAGTGAATTCTCCAGCCCACTAGGTGAGAGAATGAGGGTGCAGTCCTGAACAGTGGCTTGATGGGTCTGCCTCAGGTTGGGGGTTTTCCAGGCCAGGGCAATGGAGAAAAAGAAGGAAAAGAGGTTTGAGGGTGAGCATATTCACAGAACATCAAGTTAACGGGATGATTTGTAAGATCCATGGTTTGTATCAAATTTCTCTTTTATCTTTCAACATTATTTGTCTTCAATCATTTTTGTCCATAACTTCTGGCTCCCCAAAATATAAATGCATATATATGCTTTGGGTTTATAAGCACATGCTCGAAGTCCCACAATACATTCCAGATTTTAAAAACTAAACAGACACACGTGAAGAAGTCAAGCCAGAATCACTGTATTTTCATAAAAAGTCTCCACTTGCTTGATGGATGATTGTAAATTATCAAGCTATTCAACATCTTTATCTATGTGTTTGTTTTCCAATTAACAAGAGTGTAGTGTCTCAGCTATGTAGCCAATCTTAGATAATTTAAATGACACTATAATGTTACTTTTCCCTTGCATTGGATATTTAAAGTAAGATTTGAAATGCCTTCTTCTTATTTTCTAGTTACATACTTTCTAGTACGTACATACTTTTTGGTCTTGGAGATTTCACCAGGGCAAAATGTTACAAAGAGAATCCCGTCATAATGCATAGGCTTATAGAATCTTGGGCTTAGAACCAAATCAGAAATCCAGTGACTGTCACCCAGGCTCTTCCAGTCAGTTCTAGCACCTACTGATGAGGCTTTATTCCATTATTTAGCTTCTCTGATTACAGCTCCCAGGGAGGAGACGAGCCTCCAGGATGAAGAATATTGGTCTCCCTCAACCTACGGGTCTCCATGGCACTTAAGGAAGCAACTGCATCTAAATTATTCACTAAAGTTGTCCCCTTGTTTCTCTGCTCCCAGCCTCCCTCTGAAAAATGTCTTCACTGGAAGCTAATGCCAGAAAGAAAGAGAAGGCAGGAGGAGCTTCCTTGCTGGACTCTCTCAGACCAAGGATAGGATGTGTGCTCTGGGGGCCGATGTCAACAGGAACACCGGATTCTCCCTCGTTTGTTCTTTATCTTTACTTACTGCACGTTTTGCTGCCATGGACTTTTTTATTATTCTAAATTGTGGGTGAGATAATAGTTGGTTTCTCAAAGTGCAAAGGCTAAATCTACTGATAAACTTCGGCGGCTACCAGGGGACAAACGCCACTCAAACTGCCCAAACAATCATGACCTCACTTCCTGCATGGCGCACTGGAGACTTCACCAGAAACTCAGAAACCCCACAGGCCAGGCTCTGGCAGGAGCCACAGGCGGAGATCAATGAGTCATCGAAGCAGGGCTTTGGCCAGGCCAGTTCTTTTCAGAAAAAAAATACATGGAAAGAGTTCTTTTGCTCCATTGCTGCCATCGCTGCTTCTACTCAGGAGACTTCGCTATCATCAGGCCTTTGCTTGTACCGGTAAAATTTACTTCTGGGCTTTTTAAAAAGCCAGGGCCAAACACTGAACAGCTGAGAGATTCATTTCCTCCCCAGCTAACAGGTTTTTCAGGTGTGATGTAGAAACTTCATTTGTCGTTCAGCTTGGCCAGAAAAGCATACATTTAATTTGCTTGTTTGTTTGTTTGTTTAAAAAAGATTTTATTTGTTTATTTGACAGAAAGAGAGAGAGAGAGAGAGAGAGCCCAGGCAGGTAGAGCAACAGGCAGAGGGGGAGGGGAAAGTCCCAATGCGGGCCTTGATCCCCGGACCCTGGGATCGTGACATGAGCCAAAGGCAGACGCTTAACCAACTGAGCCACCCAGGCGCTCCCACTCATTTAATTTTTAATACTGATTAGAATTTTCCAAGGTGAATATTTAAAGCTTCCTGAAAGCATAGGCTTGAAAGCTTTTGGAGGTCTTGAAAGGACTTGGAAGGTCTTAGATTTTGGTTCTTAGAGTCTAAGTGTGGTTCTTAGAGTTTGAATGGTCCTGAAAAGATGAAGCAGATTTTCAGTGCCCTGTGGGGGCTTTGTAGAGCTTTGGGGAAGGGAAACAAATATTGTTTGAATGGCTACCATGTAGTAAGCCCAAGGTGGCCTTGAAGACACAAATTAATATGATCTTGACCTCTCTATCTAGTCATTCCAAATGGTGCAGAAAGAACTAAGTCTGAGGATTGCACAGGTACTCGGGAAGCTCAGAGAGGGCACCGAGTCCAGCCGACACCCAGAAAAGGTGATCATCAGGGCCTTCTCTTAACAGGTACGGTGAGCAAGTATTAGAGCACAAGTAGGGATTAGTGAATCAGGGGATGATAAGACAGAATCAAAGGAAAATAGGAACTGAAATTAGAAAGACTATGTTTGAGACTTGAGTCTCTCCTTATTACCTATGTAACCTTAAGTAAGAAAAGAACTTCAAGTTTCTAAAACTCTTTTATATAGAATAGAGATGATAATACTCATGTTATAGTTTGAAAGGGTAGACTAGATAATTTATCCTTTGATTTCTTTTTTTATTATCATTTAGGCATGTGCTTTAAAACTTTCTAGGTATCCTTCCATTTCTCTATTTCTATTTCTATTTCTATTTCTCATTCAGGCAGAGGAAGCAGTATGTGCAGAGTCATGGGGACCAAAGAGACTGGTACAATACTTAGAACTAAAACTGTCATAATCCCTCCATCCTAGGACAATCTGTGTACATCTAATGTGGCCATTTCCCTTCTTCTTGTTTTGCCCAGAATAATGAGACAAAGAGAGACAAGACCATGGCAAAAGAAGACACTGCAGAAGTAAGTAAGAATCATGACCCAGGTGGTTTGGCAGGTTTGGAAGAGAAGTAAGCAGGGTGGAGTTTATACATGTGGAAAAGAAAGATCGAATGAAGTCGTGATGGTCTTACTGAAGGAGAAAAACGTGTCCTGTGGATAGCCGGGATGAGGGTGCTGGCAGGACAAGGTGGGTAGATCTCCTGTTTCAGTGTGAGATTTCTTACCTGGGAAAGTTCTGGGAGGCAAGGAAGAAGCACAGCCAAGAGGACACATGATTGAAATGGAGACCAAGAGAAGGTCACTAGACAAAGTCAAGAACGTGATTGGCTAGAGTGTTGGACCAGTCTGTGAGCTGGACTTTGAAATTCTTCATGAAAGGGACAGGATTCATGGTGGAGAAATTCTAAAATTCTTTCTGAATTTCTCACGTGGATGAAATGTATCACTGTCTACTCAGTTATCTATACTGGGAACCTGGGCTTTATCTTCAAATCCTCTCACCCCTTCACCCCTCCATCCAACCAAGGAGCCCACTCGCAGGGCTGTTTGTACAACAGCTGCACACCTCTAGCAAAGAAAGTCTTGCAGAGAGCTGGTTATAAGGTGGCTCTATGCAGCCAGGGAAACCTGGTGGAGTGTTGACTCTTCCTTTTCTTGCTGTATCAGTGTGGGCAAGTGACCTACATGCCATGCGTCACTTGCCTTGTTTGGAAGAAAAGATAATAATAGTATTGGCCTCAGAGAATTATAGTGAATTATGAAGTCATATACATAAAATGAGGTGTCTGGTATACAATAAGTCCTCAAAAAATGCTAACCGTTGATGTGGTAGCATTAGTGCTGCTTTAGAATGCTACAGCAAACATGGAAAAACCCAGTATCCTTCTTTACTTATATGAGAGAAAGAATGCCTATGTTGGGTAAAAATGGAAGGGTATTGGGAATACAGTAAAGGATGCATTATGAAGAATGGTGGCAAAACAGGAAACCAGATAGGCGAGAAATTGAAAGTGCCCAGCAGGGGCATTAGGACTGGATTCTTGTGCCTTCTAGAGAAGGGTCTGGGATGGAGAGGGCTAGCAGACCACCACTACGGTCCAGCTTGAGCATGCAGATTCACTAGAAGGGAGGTGGCACCAAGATGGTTTGGGAGGCAGCCTCTAAGATCAGCTAAATTTGAGGAATCCTAGAAGATCTGGAACACTAAGAATTGATGCCAACCCCCAAGAGGCATTGTGGTTAGCAGTGAGATGGATCGGCTCTTCAGACTGGGGTCACTGAGAAGTGCTAGGAAACTCAGTTGCTGTTTGCCAGCCCAGATTTCAGCTCTTTGTTGTAAATTTCCTACATGTTAACATTTCTGAAATTGGAACAGGTCTTGTGATTGCTTCCTCCCAATGTGCTGTGCATTCAATCCCTAGAGCCACCATCAATGGCATCTTAGATTCAAGGAAACACAAAATACATCATAACAGTTTTAGTTAAGTGAAATGTGTTAAACTTCTTCTATAACTCTATGGTATTTGATCTGTAAGTCACATACTCTGAAGGATGCTAGGAAAAATAAATATTCTGACCAGTAACACCCAATGCTGTTAATTACCTAGAGAATTCATGTTCAATTCAATTGACTGGGGGATTATGCACAGTCAGGAAATCGACTCAATGGAGGTGATAATAGCTGAGAACCCCCACTGCCTGGCCAGCTAGCATGGATGTCTTCCTACTCCCAGCCCAGGGCTGCCTTTCCAGTAAGTCCTTCTAGATATCTGCAAGTTTAATGCACAAAAGCTTTCCCCATTCATCCTGAAGCCTTGACAAATGTGCCTTTGCTTACTGGGCCTTCCAGAAGTAAAGGTTAAATGAAATCTGAATGGAATACAAATAGTTTTTCCTTTCAGGGATTTTATTCTCTGAGAGCTCATGCCAGAAAACAAACTTCCTTCATGATCACCAGGGAGCCCCCATTGGTGTTTGGTATTCTAATGGCTGGAGACTTTCCCCCAGGTTCCTTCTATCAATTCATATGATGGTATATATATTTAATCAGTTTCCGCCATGTTCCTGGAAAGACAGTTAGCTGGCGGCCAATAGACTCCTCCTCCTGCTCTTGTACATCTATGAAGTCAGTTGAGGAGCCCTTGATTCAACTACAGGAGCTCAGTAATCATCTTCCTGAATTTTCTCCCGGGCAAACCAAGCTTCCCATCATGCATGAGCTCATTGTTTTGCATCTCAAAACTTACCTACGTGAAATCACCCACACCCTATTCATTATAGGCCTATCAAGCCAAATAGATACATATTTTTTAATTCAGAGACTAGTATCATTCAAGAAAAAGAAGACCCTGGGTAGAAGTGAAATAAAACACAAAGAACTGTGGCTGGCTCTGTAAAGGGATTGTGGTACAGCAGAGAGAACCAGCCCTACAGAGAAGGAAAATCAATTTTCATTAATGATTTTGAGTGTGCCATTGGCCTCAAGTTAATTATTTATTTGTATGAGGGTTTAGATTTATCTCACGGATACACCAGATTATTTGAAAGGGTTTTAGTGCCTTTGACCTATGCTCAATGAATCTTCTTGACCCATATTTCATTTCACATGCAAAAACAGTAGGCAGTGTATCAGTCATTTTTTTTCTAGTTTATTCATTAATCCCATCAACTAATAATTGAAGAGGTTTGCTATGGGCTACATGCTATTCAAGGCTCTAGGAATCAAACTGTGAGAATAGTCTCTACTTTCATGGAGCTTAACATTCAAACAGTGGGAGAGACAGGTGATCAGCTGATAAAAAATGAATGTGAACACTTGATGTGATATAATGAAATGCTGTCTTACCTCTGGGCTGTTATCTTCCAGAAACCCACAGCTCTAGTCGAATCATGAGGAAAATGTTAGACAAATCCCAGTAGAGGGACATCTACAAAATTCTTGACCAGTTCTCCTCAAAATTGTCAAGGTCTTCAAAAATAAAGAAAGTCTGAGAAACTGTTAAAGCCAAAAGAAGCCTAAAGACACATGACAATTAATGTATTGTGAACTCCTTGTTGGGGTTCTAGAAGAGATAAAGAACATTAGGCAGAAACTAAACAATTTTATTTATTTATTTATTTATTTATTTATTTTTCATAATATCTACATCCAACTTGGGATGCGAACTCATGGCCCCAAGATCAACAGTTCCATGCTCTACTGACTGAGCAAGCCAGCCACTCCAAAAATGAAGGAAATTTTAATCAACTGTGGACTTTGGTGAATTACAAAAAAAAAATGGATGCAAACATCATAATTTCAGATAATAGTGTGATTAGGAAGAATGCTGAAGGACAGTGAGGTGAGGGAGGCCACCCTGAGAAGGGAACATTCCAAGTGTGACCAAAATGATGAGAAGGCACCCACCTGCAAAATGGGGGAGCACTCTGAAGAATGAGAGGAAGTGAGAAAAGGCCCTGAGATGGGAATCAGCTGGTGTACTCAAGAAACAAGTAGAGAGCTTATGTGGCCAGAACCCGGCAAATAAATACTACAAAATGACCCTAGAGAACCTCTCCAGGTTCTAGAGGCCACAGATGGTCTTCTTGGTCAAGCTAAAGATCTGAAAGTTATTCAGAGTCATTGGAGAGTTTTCAGCAGGGAAGTGGCATGATCTGACTGATCTTTGAAAAACATCACTCCAGCCACTGTTGTGCTAAGAAGAGAGCATATTAGTGCCTGTTGAGGGCTGGACAGAGAAGTAAATGGGCAGTGACTCTTCAATAGGCATGGGATTTCTTTGGGGGATACTATTAATGTTCTAGAAGTAGATAGTGGTGATTGGTTGCACTGCATTGATAATATACAAAAAATGCAAAGAATTGTATACCTCAAAATGGTTCAAATGATGAATTTTATGTTATGGGAATTTTATCTCAATTTTAAAAAGGATAGATTATAGGAATGGAGGCAAGCATGGAAGCAGGTGGTTCAGCTACAAGGTTATTGCCATAGTATAGGAGAGAAATGATGGGGTCTTGGACTAGGGTGATAGCAGTAGAGTTAAGGAGAAGTGTCTGAATTGACAGATTTTGGAAGAAGAGCTGGCAGGATTACTTTAGAGTTCATGTGCTTGGAATGGGTTATTGCAGGAAATCAAGAGCAATGTGAAGACCCTAAGAGAGACACTTCTGACTTCCAGCTTCTTTTAAGACGTTCTAGTGTGGGTTTTATACACCATGTGTTAGTACACTTAGGGCTACAAATGATAGCAAACACTAACTCAATATGGGTTAAATAGTAGGAAAATTATTTCTAAGAATAAGTCCAACAGCAGTAAGGGCTTCCTGCTGGTACAGTCAGGGGCTGAGCATGTCATCAAGGACCTCGGTTCTTAATTTTTTTTTTTTAAGATTTTATTTATTTATTTGGCAGACAGAGATCACAAGTAGGCAGACAGTCAGGCAGAGAGAAACGGGGAAGCAGGCTCCCTGCTGAGCAGAGAGCCCGATGTGGGGCTCGATCCCAGGATCCTGGGATCATGACCTGAGCCGAAGGCAGAGGCTTTAACCCACTGAGCCACCCAGGCGCCCCAAGGACTCCGGTTCTTAAGACCTTCTATGAAGTACCTTCTGCCTGTCAGCTTTGCCTTCACCTGGCCTATCTTCATGGTTTTAAGATGGCAATAGCAGTTTCAGGTGTCATGGTCATGCAAGAGCAAGACAATGACAAGGGGAAGAAATGACATCCCTTTCCATGTATCTTTTTTTTTTAAGATTCTATTTATTTATTTGACACACAGAGAGAGATCACAGGTAGGCAGAGAGGCAGGCAGAGGCGGGGGGACGGGGAAGCAGGCTCCTTGCTGAGCAGAGAGCCCGATGTGGGGCTCGATCTCAGGACCCTGAGATCATGACCTGAGCCGAAGGCAGAGGCTTAACCCACTGAGCCACCCAGGCATCCTCCATGTATCTTTCTTAGAAGTAAAGAACATAGTGGATCCCAATGACTTCTCAGCATAGTCTTTTGAATTTTATTTTATTTTTGACTCATGGAAAACAATTTCGTGCTTATTCAAGTGAAACTGGGCTACAGAAAAAATAACAATAATTTGGGGGGCAGGTAGAGAAGGAAAAGGATTAGAAGTTTAAAAGTAGTAGCTTTTGTTTGGATCTATGTGGTGTTTGCTGTGCTATGGCTCACACATATATTCCCATGAACAACAGCATTCTGGGGCTAATGGTTAATGAAGAGACTTGAGTTTTTCTCTCACTTTGTCTGAGATTCAGCATGGGAAATGGAATTATCATGGTTAGCTTAAACTACCCAGCCTCTATCCCCTATAGCTGGGGGTAAGATTCAATTACCCCTGGGGTACATGACAATGGGAAGATGACCAGTGGCTCCAATAACAAGGTTGTAGGGATTGGAGAGTGGATGTTGGGTAGGCAACTATTAGTGTCTGAACCATGGTGGGTGATAGGAAAAATTGGGGGGTTCAAAAATTGATTCATTATAAATAGGGAGAGATACAGAGAATACAAAGTATATTATTGTATCACCAGGACTATGTCTGGTGAACTTCACTAACCCTATATATTTCTTAGAAGTAGAGAAAATGCATTTTGAATAGCCCTGAACATTTGACAAGAACTTGAAGCTCCTAGAAAGACTTAATAAGACAAGGACTAAACAGGAAATCAAAGAATGGTTTAATAACCAAGGTTCAATAATAATGATTTAATAATCAAGTAATGGTTTGATAATAATGGCTGTAATCACTGAGCACTTCCTATATGTATGACACTTTTCTGCATACTTAACTTATATCATACCACTTAAATCCCAAGACACCTCTATTACTACATCGTCACTTTACAAGTGAGGAAATGAAGGTTTTGAAAGTTTAAGGCAACTTATCACACAGACAGTAGAACCAGGATTTGAATCCAGACAGTCTGACTCCAAAGCCTGTATGCCTAATCTCTGAGCTTCCTACACACCAAACATCGATCTAGACTTGAAGGTTTAAGCTTTAGAACAATATTTCTAAACCAACACCACTTTTGGAAAAAAACAAAACATGTCTTGCTATCCTCAAAGAGACTTTGATTTTGATTGCTTATTTTCATGTATAAAATCAAAAGTCATTTTCTTTCCTTTTTCATGCATGAAATTGACTTGTGTTTTCAATGCAAATTTCCACCTTTTCCTGATATTCTCATATGCTTACTGGGGGGTAGGAGGTGGGGAGGATCCTCTTCTGGAATATGAATCACTCTTCTAGAGCATTTGGGGAGGTATCTATGATTGAGGTTCCGAAGCAATTCTGGCCCTGTTGGAATTCTGGTCCCAGTGACCTATACTGGATGTCTTTGTCCTTAGTCAAGTGAGCTAAATCATTGCTCAGCCTTCCACTTTAGCTGAATGGCTTGGTCTTGAGATCAAAGACTTCCTAGAGCTGACTCTTAATTGTGTAAGAGAGGGCAAGCCACTAATTCCCTCATTTGTAAAGTGGAAAAAAAAACACATGATATTGAACATCTCCACAGGAGAAATGGGGCTAATTATGGGTCAACTACTATTTGGAAACAAGAGTTTTTGTTTCACGGATTACCCTCAAGGGATAGAAGATAACATTCCTGTTGCCTCCAAGAAGACAGGTGAGACTGAATGAGCACTTTTGCTTGCTCCTTCTCTCTCTTTTTGCATAATTATTTCTTCAGGGCAAGGAGTATATTGCTAATAGTCAGCACTTGTGTGAAATTAAACCATAAACATAATAGATAAGATGCACATTATTAGATTGGCCATTTCCCCCACTCAGTAGTGGAAGCTTCACATGGACCCACAGAACTAACCTCTGCCTCTGTATCAGCAATTTATCTGTGTCCCAGTTAATCATTCAGAATTGCCATCCAGGCTGCAACTCCTACAGGGGGCAAGAAATATTAATTTCATGGCTGCCTCTGAGCATGCACAGGTGGATTATATCATTGTAGTCACACATCAGAAACCCAGTGTCATCGTTTCTCCTCCATAGTAGTGTGGATGACAGCTGTGTAGGGCTTTGATTCAAGCCTGTGTGGTAATATTCTCAAGAACTTGACCAATTTTTTAAAAATTATGCCAGTATTTGGAGATCAAGTTCTTGCTTCAGACAATACTGTACTATGCATGATGTTATTGTCATTTGTCCCTGTTGATATTGCTTGGAACACTGCTTGGCCTATATGCACATGTAAGTACTCTGTTAAGTACTAGCTCTTGTCATTGCCTTTGTTGCTGGTTTCCTAGTTAGGCAAAGACCTGGAAAGCAATGTAAGGCTGTTAGTCATCACACATCTCTGAGGGGTGTCTGTCAACGGAGGCGATTCCATATTCTCTCTTGGATATCTATTGACTGTTGTCAGGAGGCATCTACAATTTCCTTCAGCTCTCTCCTGAGGTAAGCAGTGGCGATATGGGTGCTCAAGAAGAATGATATTTATCAAGGTTTGGCCACTCAAGGGAAAAGTTTGTTGTGACATTCCCCTTTTCCCTTTTGAGGAAAGGCAAACCGGCTATTTCTCTTCTTGGTCCATCCAAGTGGCAGGGAATCATAGGAATTGGCACAGTTAGCTTCAAGGAAGTGTTCCAGCTTTACTGTTGTCCAACTATCTACAGGGGACCAAGACGGCTAACTTCAAGTCCTAGCATGAGCTTTGAAGGCACCTTATTTGGATATAAGTCAAGGCTCTTTGGCCAAATTTATGACCTTGGGCAAATTGCTTAAGCTCTTCTAGTTCCACTTTAATCTTTAGTTTATCCATGGAAAATGGAAAGAATAACAACTTATAGGATTGTGGTGACATTTAGGAATATGGTGTGTAACACACATAGGACGCTAACTTGGCAAATAATACGCGCTCAATAAATAGTAAGTATCGTTATAATTTCTTTGTAATGTTTATGCCATGGAATGATGCTTTTGTTAGGTTTCTGAAAACGTGGCATTCAATATTACACACACACACACACATATTATCACAACTAGTTACAATATGCACAAGAAAATAGTCAAAGTGAAAAATATCAACATATCAGTAGCCACTGTTTTGGGGTGAACTGCTTGTACGACTAAAAACTAAAATAAACTTTAAAAAATAACTCTAAGGTCATATTAACTTTGATTACCCAAGTGATGCCTGATGAATATATTCTCCTTATGGTCCCCTCTTCTCCTTAACAAATGTGAGCACAGTTAGAATTTTGTGTGAGGTATTTTATACCTTTGACTTTGATATCTTTAATTCATATATATTTGCCTAAAGAAATGTGTTTTATGTATTTCCTTTAAAAATGGTGTTATCCCGGGGTGCCTGGGTGGCTCAGTTGGTTAAGTGTCTGCCTTTGGCTCATGTCATGATCCCAGGGTCCCAGGGTTGAGCCCTGATTCGGGCTCCCCACTCAGCCAGGTGCCTGCTTTTCCCTCTTCCTCTGCCCCTCCCCCTGTTCTTGCTCTATCTCGTACTCTCTCCCTGTCTATCTCACTCTCAAATAAATAAATAAAATCCTATAATAAAAATAAAAATGGTGCCATCCCAGAAATGTCATTCTGTAGTTGGCTGGCTTGCTTATTTATTTGTTTGTTTGTTTATATATTGTTAGAGAGGGAAGAGAGAAGGAGACAGAGGCAGAGGGTGGGAATCTTATACAAGCTTCACTCCCAGAGCCCCACAGCTCGATCTCATGACCCAGAGATCATGACCCGAGCCCAAATCAAGAGTCAGAGGCTTAACCCACTGAGCCATCCAAGCGCCCCTGTAATTGGCTTTTTTATTTTTATTTTATTTTATTTTTAAGATTTTATTTATTTATTTGACAGACAGAGACCACAAGTAGGCAAGAGAAGCAGGCAGGGAGAGAGAGAAGGAAGCGGGCTCTCTGTGGAGCAGAGAGCCCGATGTGGGGCTCGATCCCAGGACCCTGGGATCATGACCTGAGCCGAAAGCAGAGGCTTTAACCCACTGAGCCACCCAGGCGCCCCTGTAATTGGCTTTTTTAAAGGAGCATTGTATTTTTGGAATCTTATCATGTTGCTACAAAGGAACATAATTCCTGTGAACTACTATGTTTAATTATATGACTATGCCATAATTTGCTTAATATTCCACTTTTTTTTTTATCATGAAAGAAACTGTATTTGGATTTAGCCAGCTGGACTCAGTTTAGACGATCCCAATTTTGTTGGCAACATCCAAAGCATCATAGTCAGGGGCCAGTCGAATATATGCCTTCTTCTCTCCATCAGGCCTGATCAAGGTGTTGACCTTGGCCACATCAATGTCATGGAGCTTCTTCACAGCCTCTTTGATCTGGTGCTTGTTGCCCTTGACATCTACAATGAACACAAGTGTGTTGTTGTCTTCTATTTTCTTCATGGCTGACTCAGTAGTCAGGGGAACTTGATGATGGCATAGTGATCAAGGTTGTTTCTCCTGGGGGCGCTCTTTTGAGGGTATTTGGGCTGCCTTCGGAGACGCAGAGTCTTGGGTAGTGGGAACGTAGGTGATGTGTGGATCTTCTTCTTCTTCTTCTTCTTCTTCTTCTTCTTCTTCTTTTGTGACTGTGGACGCCTTTCAGCACCACTTTCTTGGCCTTTAAAGCCTTTGCTTTGGCTTCGGGTTTGGGAGGGGCAGGGGCTTCCTTCTTAGCTTTTGGTGCCATCTTCGTAAAAGAGCAATATTCCACTTTTGATGGATATTGAGGCTGTCCTAATTTTTTACTCTAACAAGCAAAGCTGCAGGGAGTCCTTGTCTGCTTCCTTTGCACATGGATGTGCGTAGATGTGCATAGAAGCGTGCATAGATGAAACACCTAAAATCTGTTGGCAGAGTATCTAAGTGTAGCTAAAATATACATTATCAATTACCGTTTGGAATGACTGTACCTATTCTCTAATACATTGCCAATAGTTAATTTTATCAAATTTTAAGGTGTTTTCCAATCTGATGGGTTAAAAAATACTCCACTGGGATTTTTAAACTTTGAAATAATTATAGATTTACAGCAAGTTGCAAAGGTAGTACAGAGAAATCTGTGTAACCGTCAGTCAGTTTCCCCCAATGGCTCTATCTTATAGGACTACAGGACCATATCGACATCAGAAAACGGACATTGGTATAAAGTGTGTAGAGTCTATGTCATTTTACCCCACACGTAGATTCATGCACCGTATCACAACCAAGATACAGAGCTATTCTGTCACCATGGAGATCCCCTCTCTGCCTCTTATATTCACACACCTGCCTCCTCCACCATCCCTAACCCCTTACCACTACTACTCTGTTCTCCATTCCATAATTATGTGTCGTTCGAAAATGTTATGTAAATGTAATCACGCAGTAGGTGACCTTTTGAGATTGCCTTTTTTTTTTTTTTTAACTCAGCACACCCTTGAGATCCATCCAAGTTATTGCTTTTATCAATTATTGGTTCCTTTTTATTGCTGAGGAGTATTACCTGGTATAGATTACTGAGGTTTGTTTAATCATTTATCCACCGTGGGTCCTCTCGGTCACTTCCAGTTTGGGGCTATTGAAAATAGAGCTGCTGTAAACATCATGTAAAGCTCTGTGGGCGGACCCAAGTTCTCACGTCACTGGCATAAATGCCAAGGGCACCATTACTGGGTCACATGGTAAAGGTTTAGTTTTTTGTGGGTCTGGTTTTTTTTGGGGGGGGGGATTTGTTTTTTTTTTAAAGATTTTATTTATTTATTTAGCAGAGAGAGAGAGAGGGTGTGCACGTGTGCACAAGCAAGGGGAGCCACAGGCAGAGGGAGAGGGAGAAGCAGACTCCCCATGGAGCAGGGAGCCCCATGCAAGTCCTGATCCCCAGGCACCCCAAGGGTTTAGGGTTTTTTTGGTGAGGGGGATGGGTAATCTGCCGAATTACTTTCCAGGGTGCTTGTACCATTTTACTTTCCCTCCAGCAATATATGACAGATCCAGTTTCTCCACATTCCTGCCAATATTTGGTTGTCACTAGGTTTTATTTTAGATTTTCTAGCTGGTGTGCAGGAATGCTGTTTTGTGGGCATAAATTTCATTTCCCTAAAGGCTAGGGACGTTAAACGTGTGTTTGTCTGCCATCTGTATATTGATTTTGGTGAAGTGTTTTTTCATGCCACTTGCCCATTTTCTAGTTGAATTGTTAGGTTTTTGTTTTACAGCTGAGGTCTGGGTTTTCTTCATATATTCTAGATATGAATTCTTATATGAGTGTGGAATGGGTTGAGGCCCCCCAGTGTCCCAGTGATTAGGAGGAGGAGGGCTCATCACCACCGGTGGGGAGTAAAGTCCCAACTCCTCACCTGGACCGTAGTGACAGCAACCCCATGGTGGGGCAGGGCTGTGGGTACAGGTGGTGTCCACTGGAGCTCATGGAGAGTGGAAGTTTGCTGGCAGTGTGGGGTGGGGCCCCAGCTTTATCCAGGGGGTCTGGCTGGGGTAGAACATTATTGTCTAAAAGGTTCTATCCTCAAAGGCTGTTCTTTCCTGGTCTTCCTGGAGCAAGCAGGCTCTAGAAGAAGGCCCTAGAAGGGCTTTGCTTGTCTGTGACTATCGGCATGTCCTGGTGGTCCACTCGCCCAGCACCCAGTCTGGGATGTATGACACAAGAAGAAAACCCAGAGAGCTCACTGCCCTGTGGTTCCTTAAGTTCTGGAGTCTCTAGCTGGTCTGCCTTCTCTCCATCTTTCAGAGTCATCTTATGTTCTTTTACATATAATGTCCAGTGTTCTTATCTGTTCTTAGCAAGAGGACTAGGGGATGGACTTTTACTCCATCTTTCCAGAAGCAGAATGCATACCGGTTATTGTCATTTGCAGTCTTTATTACTAGCGAGATTGATTACCATTTCATACATGCATGGTCCAATTTGCTTTTCCTCTTCTAGAATTGCCTGCCTCTCCACACACCCCCTCTGCCTGCGTTAATGCATTATGTTCTCTTCACGATTTGTCAGAGTTCTTCATATACTCTAACTAATTTTCTTCTGTTGGTTTATATATGTTGCATATATTTTCCAAGCCTGTTATTTCTTTTCATCTTTGTAATGCTGTTGTCATACAGAGGTCTTTAAATTTTAATGTAGTCACTAAACAACAACAACAAAAATATGAGCACTCATCCGTGTGCATCGATGGGGAGGATGGGATAGATACTATGTAACTTGTAAAAAGGATGTTTCACTCTAATGCAAGAAAGTTCCAGATCCAGATTGAAACTTTTGTTTTATAGATTTCCTATCCTCTTTCAGTCCTTTGAGAGAGTACTCCTGTTCTCTCATCATCTTGAGAATGAGTTGTTCATTTGCCTTTCAAAACTTCTTCCCTTTTCTGCTGTAGTGTCCCTGCATCATTGTGGTAGCATCTCCTTTTATTTTATACTTATTTGATAGGGACATCTCTATCCAGATATTTTAATTGCCCAAGTGTTATATATCGTCCTCTGACTTCTTCCCCATCTCTTATCTTCTGGCTGTGTGCTAATAGCTTTTGTGCCACCTTCTCTTTTCTTTTCTTTTGCTGGAGCAAGGAGAAAGAGTAAATCCAGGATTGTATTTAATCACAGATGGTTAATTTAATCTCTGGTTCAGTCCTTTTCCCTGGAATTCCGTTAAAAGTTCTAGTCCCCTGAGTGATGCCTTCAAATTTTAGAGTATTACTCTCCATTTGAGCTTAACCACCAAGGCATTGCTTCTGTTGGAGACAACCTGCCCTGGTCATCCGGTGGTGAGTGGCTCTTCACTTCCAGCCCGAGGGGAATAAAATAAAAGTAAGGGATCTGAACGTGATGTAGCCTTACTCCATCCTTGGGGCTTCCTATGTAGTTTCTATTGGCCCATCACCATCCTCAGTGGCTTTCCTTTTATTTCTTTTCTCTTCCTGTGCAGTTAAGGCCCTGTTTGCTTCTCCCTGGAAAGGGTATGCTTCGTTTTCACCCCTGGGTGGCACATCCCATTCCCCAAATAGGGTGGAAGCAGGCAAAATTAATAAGATTCTTTAATTGTGTCTGGCATCATTTACACAGAATTCTTTCTGGGGGGGACTATATTTTGAGTCAGGCATCAATTTCCAGAGTCTTCAATTTTTAGACACTTTACAAAGTTAAAGCAATGAATGTATCATTTGTTGATACAAACTGTGTCATTTGTTGGGTTTATTTATCTATTGTCTGTTCCAATTTCATTAAGCTCAGGATGAGAGAAATATTGTAATCTTGTATCTGTTTTGCCAACTTTGCCCAGAAGTCACCTGAATGAAATTAAAAATGTCCTTTCAGTTACTTGTGCCTCACATTGTTTGTGTATAATGAAGAGAAAGGATGCTTGCTTTTGTTGAATGACCACTACTAAGTTTTTTCTATAAACTGTGCTCTTTATTTTAAAGATTTATTTACTTGAGAAAGACACACAAGCACATGAGCGAGGGGAGGGGCAGAGGGAGTGGGAGAGAGGCAGACTCTCCATTGAGTGTGGAGCCCTACAACAAGAGGGTCTGATCCCAGGACCCTGAGCCACCAAGGTGCCCCTGAACTATGCTCTTATAAACTAAGAAAACAGTTGAAATAATGAATAATGAACCAGGTTGAAATCCATTTTAAGGGTCAATTTTTATTTGCTTCTTTCGGAAGTTTTTTTTTTTTTTTCCCTCAAATTCTTTTAGCAGGTTGATTAGTCACATCACATATGAACTGGGTTCCAAGTCTTTATTTTCTTTCCTTCTTTCCTTCTTTCCTTCCTTCCTTCCTTTCTCTCTCTCTCTCTCCCTTCTTTCTCTTTCTTTCTTTCTTCCTCTTTCTTCCTCCTTCTTTTCCCTCCTGTCTTTATGATCAGTTAAACTTCCCATTAGCTTCTGAGGGAAATCTGCCCCACTCTGGTATGCTCCTTTAAACTGCTTCTTGTGGGAGGTATGTCTTTTTCTAGACATTTCTAGAAATTTAAAGTTAGAAGTATAAGCTACTTCATGCAATTTTAACACTAATTGCCTTTGATACTTCTTTCCTGAGAGCATTTAGAGAGGCCCCATGTTCTCATCAGTGGCATTTCTGAAACCACTTGTTTGGACCATTTCCTTCAGAAGGAGACCACACTTGTAAATGTGTAGAGGGAAAAAAGAGTTGTTTTTAACAGCACATACTTGGCTTAAGCCAACTGAGCAGCCCTTACTAATGTTGTATCTTCATGGTCTGCTCTGCAGTTTTGAAATGGCAGCCCATGGTCTTAATATGCCACTACCAAGTCCTGTTCCTTCCCTTGGTTGACTTCTATCAGTTCTTAAGCCATCAGTTTAGATATGGTATGATACAATTTCTCTGGGAAGACTTTCCTACTCCCCAAGCCTAGATTAGGTGCCCCTTATGGGAATCCACTCCCATAACAGGCTGTGTTTATCCTTTTTTTCATCGATTACTCTGTAGGTGATTGCCTATGTCTTATTCCCCATTGGGCAGCAAGAACAGTGAGAAAGAGACTAAACACCCAGCTCAGTGCTTTGCACATAATTGCCCCTCAATGAATACGTGTTTCGTGAATACATTTTTAAAGACTTAATAACATTTCAAAAGTTTTTTCAGTGCTTTGAAGTTCAACAACAACAGCATATGGTTGCCAAGCTGGTTCTTATCATCCCATCCTTTGTGGTCTATCAGAAGGGATACATGCATGCATTCAGTTCACAAAACTATGATCGAGTAGACCAAATTGTTAATGGAATTTGGTAAAACACTTGAGCTAGGTTACATTTTGGACCAGCTGAGAAGCCACAGATTTCATCACACGATTATTAATGTGTTTTGTCCTTTTTTTTTTTTTAACCATTACTCTATCACCATTTGGCCCTTTGCAGAATTCATCAAAGGCACAGTCTTTGCCCTGAGGCTTTGGACTTTATCATCCCACTGCCTGAAGTCATCCATCTGTGAAGCAAGGGCAATACCTACCTCATAAGGGTGTTGAAATTAATTAGGCAGTGGTCAGCTGTCTTCAATATGAGAGCAGAGTGTAAGTGCACGTGTTCCGTGTCTCTTTTAATTACACCCCATGTGCAAGCGAGGTAGCTAAGACCCCCGAGCATTTGGATTTGCAAGGGCTTTGAATGCAGTACAGAGCTTGTTGCCTCAATATAAAGTATCAATAGGAGGCATTAAAATGTCAGCACCTTTTCAGGGATTTTGTTCATTAAAAATGCCTGTAAAGGAGTATGCTAAATAAGTGACTGTGAACCAAGTCAGCCCAAGCATTAGAGCAAACAGGAGCCTCCAGAGAACTACAGGAGTGTAAGGAACAAGCGTTTTAAATGGTGGGTGAGGTGGTGATAGGGGACTCCGGGGGAACTCTGATTTTGCCCGGCACTCCTGCCCCCTAAAGCCACAGTAGATCAACTTGACACTTCCCGGCTCTAATTTACTTGCTCCTTGTTTTGATTTCACGGCATTCCCAATTATGCAGCTGCCAGGAAAGGAAGCAATGGAATTGCAATATAGAAAGACCAGGCCACTTCTTTTCGGACTAGACATTTCTGCACAAAGAGCCAACGGGTCACATCTTCTGCCGGTTTGGAGATGCTCCCAGGACAACCATGCACGGTCGTGAGGCAGCTCAGCCCCATTGGCTTCCCTCTGTCCTCAACGGCCATGCAGTTTCTCAGCTGCCTGGGGGATCATCTATAATAGGCCATTTTATTTGGTAAATGTTTTCCTACTTACTGAAGAGTGTTCATTATTAATGACCAGAAAGGGAACTCCTGCCTCCTATGGCAGAAGTTGATACATTTGCTTTGTATAATTGCCGTGTATAGTTAGCCATGTGGTCGTTCAGCTAAAATAAATGGCCTTCTTCCCATAAGAGTCTCCCCGAGTGTCACGGGAAAGCCAGAGGGAAGCTGGCTGCTGAGACTAATCTCTTAGCTAACGCAATAGATGAGTCCAGAAACAGAAGGCAGATGGCAAGTTCGAGATGAATAGCATTTTTTAATGGCTTCAGAATAGCTCTGTCTGTAAACGGCTTTGCTGAATGACAACACTTCGTGTGATTTAATCTATCTATTGCTGCATGGTCAGACCTTCTGAGAACTGTTCTCTGGTTCATCCGTTAAGACAAAAACTTCAAAGTGGGGGATGGAGAATGATAGGAATGTAAAACAGCAGTAGAGTGGAAGGGTAAGAAGAAAACCCTACAATTACTTACAAATAAACGGCAGATATCCTTCTCGGGTAACCGTTACTTGTAGTTTGGTGTTTGAAGAAAGTGAACTCCATGGTGAGATTTAAGAGCAGAAGCTGAACTCTGAACTCTGAAGTGAAAGAGGCCCAAGGTCTAGGAGAAACGGTCATGATAAAGATAGTACACACTGGTCTGTCTCCAATTAGGAAGAATTCACATTGTTCCGATGAGATTAACCCTTGGCCATCCAAGCCATTGATTTGGGAAATGGTACAGGTGAGGACATGGGGTCCTCTCCCCTTGCTCTCTCTGGGAAAGGAGTAGGAAAGGTAATTGAATGAAAAAATAAGTTCACACCTCTAGTTTTAAATTTCTAGAAATGTCTAGGAAAAGGCCTACTTCCTATCAGAAGCAGGTTGAGAAGAGCATCCTTGAGTGTTGAAATAGAAAATGCTAGTGTGTTTTTTTTTGTTTTGTTTTTACAAACTGACAGATACGCTCATCCTGAAATTAAAGGATGAGAATTAAATGGGAGAAATTGGACAAGAGCAACAATTTTATGAAAGAACAGATAGTCGCAGACCAGTCACAGAGGAGTTAGACCATGGTCAGATGTTTCTTGCCCCTCTGTTCTGACACTGGAAGTGAAACGATGTGGAAAGCTGCTCTTTCTTACTCTCGGTTGCATCAGTCTTGGGAAGCACACACAGGTGCTTGTAATCAGTAACCACTTGAAATTTATGTCTGTTGTTTTAATAAAGCATTATATTTGGATTGGGTTCATTTACTCTCTCTCTTTATCTCTTTCACGCAAATCTGAAATAAGCCTGGCTTGTTTTCCCAAATTATTCAACTCAATTTTATAGCTGTTTATTGATTTCCTGCAATACTCAAGGCATTTGTATACACTGACCACACTTTACAAGCCCCAAATCGGGTCAAAAGTACTTATTTGTATGCTGCAATAAAATATTTGAAATTGAGACTATCTTCCAAAATTCCAAATTACAAACCTGATGCCAGGAAAAATAAGTTCCTCAAGAGTTTGCATGCAAAGGAATTAAATAATTGCAAACGTAAGCAGAGAAGGCAGAGTAAGACAGGTGCCCCAACAAGGCACAAATAAGGTGGTGTGGCTGTCAATCTTACATTCGGAGTCCCAGGCCCACCACTCAGTAATCGCGTGACACTAGGCAGGTCGCTGGGCCTCAGCAAAGCCTGGAGATAATCATATCCAGTTAATACATGTGTTGTGAGGATGGAATACTTTGGAATGGTGCCTTTCATGCAATAAAATGTTGAAAATGCATCATGGATTCAAAGGAAATAGTGCATTAGAGTGGGGGAAGGTAGACAAGGAACGAATACTTTTTTTCAGGGTGTTGTTGGAGATGACTTGGTGGGGGGATAAGGAGGAAGATGTGCTGCAAAGAAAGAAACAGTGTCTGCCCAGACAACAGTCACTGAATCTTCTTCCAATGTTCTGACACCATTTAGGGGGTTCTAAAGCAAACACCTACTCAATTGAGGAGAACGATTGGAAAGAGAAGGAGAAGAGGGCCAAGAACATAATCTTGGATAATGCCAAGGTGTAAGAGGAGGACGTATAGGCACGAAAAACAGAGAGAAAGTGGTCTGAGAGTTTAGAGAAAACCTGAAGAGAACAGTGTCACAGAAGCCAAGAGAGGAAAGAGTATCAAACAGGGGCGGGGGGGGGGGGTCCAGTGCCTCAGTGAGACAGAAGAGAAGGAAAACCAAGAGGAGGCCAGTGAATTTAGTAATTAAGTGGCCAAAGACAGTCTTAAATGGCAATTCTCTAACAAAATTATAGTTGGGTTGCAACCTCCTATAGAGGCTGTGTTTATTACGATGTATTGGAAGGGTTGGCCTATTCTGGCCATGGGCCAAGACCTTACCCATATCTCATGAGTGGGGTGGACTTTTAGGTGTCAAGAAAGCTGGTCATTCAGCAAGGACAATGAAACTCAGAAAGCAAGCAGGAGAGAGGAGGAAGGACTGCTAGCCATCTCTCGGACTCACTTTCTTGAGCCTGGACTTCACAAGGAGTTTGAGAAGGACTTGAAGAAGCTCCTACATAGAGGAAAGATGCTCTTTACCACAGGCACTTGCTGGGAGGCATCCTCAGACTGAAAGTCTATGAGGAAGCCTTCTTCACTGGGCAGATAATTTGGTTTCAAGTTATTCCATGAGTTATTTACCTCAGATCTTCAGTCCTGCCTCATTTAAAGGTTTCTGGCTGGTCTTAGGTGTGCTGTGGGGAATGACAAAAGGTGTTTTCTGACCTCATCCAGACTGGGTTGTTAGAGAGGATGCAACACCTTTTAAGGCCCGTGTGGGGGTGCCACCTTCAAGAAGAGCCATCCCACCTGGGAGCCAGAGTTCAGGAGAAGCCAGAAGATGAGGATACAAGGACTGTGGGCTTAGAGATAAAGAGATGGTGAGAGACTGGGGGCTTCGCGGCATCTTCCCTTATTCGGCATTTATGTACAGACATTGACTTGGGGATGAGGAGACAGATGGGCAGTGATTTAGTGATGAAGAACCCACCACTGAGGAAAGCACTTCCCACGTTCTCAAGGAGCCCAAGAAAATAACAGGGTTTAGGGAACATCCCTTAGATGCGTGTTTGTGAGCAGAGCAAAAGTGTTTACAGGCAAGAGAGACTGAATGTGCAAGATAGAGAAGGGATGTTTGAGAACCCAGGAAGAGTGGAGTCCAGGGCTCAGGGGTGCGGTCACCCCAACAGTGTTGGTGGAAATGGTAAAATGGTGCACCTGCTATAGAAACCAGTACTGAAGTTCTTCAAAAACTTAGAAATGGAACTACCATATGAACCGACAATCCCACTTCTGGGTATTTATCCCAAGAATTGAAAAATCATGTTATCAAAGAGATATTAGTTCTCTCATGTTCAGTGCAGAGCTATTTACGGTAGCCAAGAAGTGGAAACAATGCAAACGTCTGACGGATGG
The DNA here is from genome assembly GCA_004024625.1 of Mellivora capensis. Classification (NCBI taxonomy): domain Eukaryota; kingdom Metazoa; phylum Chordata; class Mammalia; order Carnivora; family Mustelidae; genus Mellivora; species Mellivora capensis. The sequence continues at coordinate 44,457 of PISX010003835.1, forward strand.
ATAGAGAAAAAGTGATATGTACTTAATGTATTATTATATTATTTAGCCTTGAAAAAAAGGAAATCCTACAATACATGACAACATGGATGGCCTTCGTAAACACTATGTTAAATGAACAAGTCACAGAAGGACAAAATAGTACCTGAGTCCATTTATATGAAGTATCTAAAACAGTCAAACTTACAGAGGCAAAGAGTAGGTTGCTAGGGACTGGTGGAGGAAATGGGGAGTTGCTAATCAATGGCTATAAAATCTCAGTTATGCAAGATGAGTAAGTTCTAGAGATCCATTGTACAACATTGTGCCTATGGATAACAAGACCAGATTCCACACTTACAAATCTAGGAGGATAGATCGCATGTTAAGTGTTCTTACCACAATAAATTTTTTTTTTAAAGGAGGGAAAAAAAAAGAAATATATTTGGGGCGCCTGGGTGGCTCAGTGGGTTAAGCCTCTGCCTTCAGCTCAGGTCATGATCTCAGGGTCCTGGGATCGAGCCCCAAATCGGGCTTCCTGCTCAGCTGAGGGCCTGCTTCCCCCTCTCTCTGCCTCTCTGCCTACTTGTGATCTCTGTCTGTCAAATAAATAAATAAAATCTTTAAAAGAAAGAAAGAAAGACCGACCCTGTCATCTGGAGAGAACCCTGAGTGAAAGACTGAATATAAAGAATGATTTCTTTTTCATCAAGCTTTGGAAATGTGTCAGGTGCCTTGCAACTGCTGTTCACGAAATGTCTGTACTGATGAGTCTGAAGCATGAATCACTACCATCAACTGCAAGCCGATGGCTTTTTCCACGGACACTTAATGAACTGGCATTGCTTACATCAACAAAACTCTCCCCCAAATTTCCACGTAACAAATGACGAATGGTCTATGGAACTAGGCAGCCAGAATAAGGATGGCAGGTGTCCCCTGAAATACAGATCTTTGGTAGATGAGTAGACATTAGAAGGTGGTTAACACCCTCTCCCTTACACCTACAAACTCCTAGAGTGATGGCAGGGAGTACGTCGTAGGAGGGCATGACAGTTGGTGAGGAGTCAAGCTAAAGCTCTTAAAAGATGCTTGTGAAGATGTTCTACGTCATAGAATTAGAGGTAATTGGCAGTCTTCTTATAATTCTTGTGAGATTACCCAGTATGCTCTGGATTTTTTTTTTTTTTTGTAGACAGCTAATAACAAAAGAAGATGTGATGAAGCTGGAGGGAAACCAGAGGTCCACACAAACAACAAAGGTAAATGAGGTTGCAAAAATGCTTTGTGTGACTTAACGATCACAAAGGGGAGAGGATGACAAGAAAACAGTTTAGATATAGGAAGGTTTGAAACCCAAGGAATGAAAGCAACTATTTTAGCTTAGAATATAAAAATATTAGGGGTGCCTGCATGGCTCAGTTGGTTAAGCATCAGGTCATGATCCCAGAGTCCTGGGATGGAGCCCCACATCAGGCTCCCTGCTCAGAGGGGAGTCTGCTTCTCCCTTTCCCTCCACCCCTCCTCCTGCTCATGCCCTCTCTCTCTCACCCTCTCAAATAAATAAAATCTTTAAAAGAAAAAGAATATAAAAATATTACTAGATGCAAAAAAGCTTCTACAATTTTGTTCCTTTCTCCTCTCCCGGTTTATTTCTTGGTACTCCCCTGTGGAGGCTGCCCTCTCTGCCAGCACGTGACTTCAGCAGTACACAAGCTCTACTGGGCAGAAACTTGGGTCTGTGTTGCTCACTGCTATATCCCCACTACTGAAGACACGTATCTGGCATATAGTAGGCTCTTGGTATTTTTTTATTGAATGAATCTATAACCTTTCCATAAATGCCCTAATTGTTTCAAAGTCAAATTTAACTCAATCTCGCTTCTTTGAATAAATGGTAATTCCTCCATTCAATGTCATGTTCTTTATAGCTCTACTACAATTTGCATCTCGACTTAGTATCTTTTTAAATACAAACTTTCTTTGCCACTGGATTATTGACTCCTGCTAGTTTTTGTCAAAATGGGCTCCAAACATGCACAGCATCCATTTTACCTACGGTGTTTAATTAAAAATGTTCTATGTTGGTCTCCATCCCAGACCTACAAAATCAGAATCTGTGGAGGTGGAGCCCAGGAATCGGCACATTTTACCCATTTCCCTGATGACTCAAGTGCACAATGAGGTCTGAAAAGCAACCAAGGAGACCTCATTTTCCTTTTAGTTTCCATCGTGCTGACACAATGCTTTGAGCTCTCGCAATCCATTTTACTAAATCGAATCGAATTGAATTGGATTGTTGAGTTGAGCTGAATTGAACTGAGCTAAGCGGTGGCTGTCATGATGATACAACTAATTTGCTTCTTAATGTTGAGTTCCAGCCACCTTCACAGAGGAAACAATCCATGGAATTGAAGTTACCGGAGTTTTTCAAAAGGAAAACAGAACACAAATGAAATCCTGGTTTTATGTAAATTGCATTGATGTAAACACACATAGAGAAAAGTGCATAAAACCTAAGGGTCCATTTTAATAAACATTCTCAAAATGAACACCCTGATGTAACTAGTACCCAGGCCAAGAAATAGACCATGACTTGTACCAAGGAAGACCCCTCCTGCTCCTTTCCCATCACTGCTTTTCTTTGATGGTAGCCACCAGCCTGACTTCTAACTCCAAAGATTTATTTTACTGTTTATTTGTTATCTATCTACCTACCTACCTATGTATCTATCTACATGCTGTTGTAGTCCATTCATTCTCACTGCCATATACTGTTCTGCTGCATGAATAAAGCCCAGTATGCTTGCTTATCCACTCTACATGGATGGATATTTGAGTTGTTCTCAGTTTGAGAGTATTATAAATAGTGCTCCCAGGAATATTCCTGTGCATGTCTCTTGGTAAGCACATGTAGACCCTTCTGCTGCATGTATACCTCAGAGTGAAATTGCTGAGTCATATGGTGTATGCATGTTTGTCCAATTTGAATAAATCCTGGCCCGATTTTTCATGCATCTCTGTATTTATGGCCACCATATTTCCTTCCCATGCTAACTCTAAGCTTGGTCATGTGACTTGCTTTGGCCAATGGTACAGCAGAAAAAATTTTTTAAAAATAAAATAAAAATCTTTATCATTCTATAAAAGATATATATAAAGAAACAAAATAAAATAAGATAAAAACTTTGTTGTTTGCCTCTCATATTTAGATCAATGATCTGCCTGGAATTCATTTTTTTGAAGTATGGTATGAGGGCGGGGTCAAGAGTCACCTTTGTCCCAGGTGAGTGTCCGCTGTCCCAGACATTTATTGGAAAGGCAGTGAGCTACAGAGCATGGCTTTCACAGCTTTCATGGGGAGGCAGCACATGTCACTTGAGCTAGTTGCAACTCTGCCACTAGCTCACTGGCTCGGGCACTTTGGGCACGTCACCAGAGCTGTCTCCATTTGCCCATATGGAAAATGATGTTAAATTAGATAATCTCCTTCATTCCTCACGGCAGCATAGGATCTGGCAGAAGTGACAAGACACTCCAACTCTGTGTGGCATGATTAGTTCTGGAACTTCCGGGAACATATGTAACATATCTGAGTCACACTTTCCTTACCTCTTACAATCATACCCATACACAGGGCTCTTGTGAGAATAAGAAAAAAACGTATATGAGAAGTTCTGCACTTGGTATATGATATTGTTCAACACAAGGTACCCCCTCTTGTTGCTGTTCACAGTCATGCTGGAGACATCAGATAGAATTTGGTTTATTTAAATTTAGTAAAAATAAAGTCAGTGCCTCTAAACTTAACTAGTAAGAGAAGTTTGCATACAAGTTTGGCAATACCGCAAACAAGCTCTGTTATGAGAATCTGAATTTTGCCTCATTCTCTTCATTCCTAATAATTATTATACACTATTATATATATATGCTATATACATATATATATATATAATATTATTACATAGTAAAAAGAAGCTAGAAGGAAAGAGAAAATTCACACAGGTATAAAAACCATCTTTCTTGAAATTGCTTTCCATTATTCTTGAACCCAAAAGTTTATCCTAAACATTGGTGGAGTCCGGGACAGGACAGGATGCCATGGTACTTGTCCATGATGAAGAACGTGGTAAGTCGTCAAGTTTCTACAAAAAGACGATGCAGGACTTTCCTGGTTCCCTGATTCCACCCCACTGAAAGAAGCACCCCTCCATCATTCTCATCTCTTTACCACTACCTGACAGATTTCCCTGCCTTTTGGTATCATCCATCTCCCTCAACTAGAACGTGATCTCCATGGGAGCAAGAGCTTTATTTAATTTATTGTGTATTTTTAGCTCCTAAAAGAAAGCTGGGCACCTAGCACACATTCAGTAAATATTGTTGAATAAATGAATGAGGGCAAAATGACAGTCATATCAAAATGTATATTATACATTTTGACATATGACATACATGTCATAACAAAGACAAAACAAAAAAAAGTCCTAACAATATTCAATTAGGTCCATGCTATATTTAATGTGACTAGAAATCAGCAATATATTCTGGCTATAATCCGTCTGTCAATTCCAAACTCCAATTATTGTAGATGTTCAGTAATAACATTACCACAAAAATATTAGCCCTGTTAATAACCAACACATTTTTCTCAAGTGCACCTTTGGGAAATATGAAAAGGAAATTGATATTTCCCACACACATAAGCTGTAATTGTTGGGTTCTTTTTTTTTTTTTTTTAGAACCATTTAATGAATATGGTTACTGAAAATTGTTCAAAAATGTGTTTCTTTTCTTTAAATAAAAATAGACCTGGGAATCATGTTTTTACTATAAACAGTTAAGTTTTACATGTTGGCTATTAAAAAGTTGTTCAATTTTTCCTTTACCAAAATAAATTGTTAATTAAGATAGACAAAAACCAGGAAACATTGAAGTTAGTCATTCAATTTCCTTACTAATTCAGAGCTGCCTGGAGTCATTTCCTGCAGGAATTTCACGTCTTCCCATTGAAGTGTTCCAGCAGCTGGTAACGAAATCATCAGCTCAGGCTGTGGGTGATACTCCAGGCTCCAATTACAAATCAGGTGTGGCTTTTTTGTTGTTTTGTTTTGTTTTGTTTTAATATTCATGATGGAGCCAATCAACTTCAGAAATAAATCTAAGCACCTTCTAGAATGGCGTTTCTGCATTGCCCTAAAGCGGAAATTTGGTCTAGTGGGAGAAACCGAAGACAAAGCAACCTAACTTGAAGATTTGGCTCAGCCGTTAATTAGTTGTATGACCTTAGCTTTCACCTCCTGTGCCCTAATAGCCTTGTCTACGTGAGCGTAATAATTCACAGTTTACCTAACCAAGTTGTTTTGAAGATGGAAGGAATAGTAGGCAAAGTCTGAATGTAGCGGTTCTGGTTGCTGCGCATGACTCCAAATGTAAAAATAAGCTTGTAAGAGTCTTAAGCTTAGAGAACTTGTCTTACACTTCATTGGGTCTGGCGTTGGCCAGTGCGATGTGTTGCAAATACAGTAGAAAGCTGATAAATCAGAGAAACCATCTTCTGTAGTATTATGAGAAAATTTATCCCTGTCCTTACAGGTCTAAAATGTACAAGCTTTGTCCTCATTCCTAAGTTGCCTGTTTACTTGGGAAACAGAAACCAATAAGTTAATCACACTATTTATTTTTTTAAAAGAATGGCAGGAGATTTGACCAAACATGTACAGTCCTATGCTGCTGAATTCAGGGTGGGGAAGGGTGCAGCCCAAGGTACATCCTTTTCTTGTCCAGATGTCTTCCTGACTGAACCTGTCTATTGAACAAGAAAGGATGCTGGTAATAAGTCATGTTTTAAGAGTTTATTTTGTTTATTTTGGCAGTCAGAAGGCATAAAGAAGTCTGCATATTTCCCAGTTTGGGTGAGGGCACACTGACTTCTGGAGAATTTGAATCAGTAAGCTGGAAGAAAAGTCCAAACTCCAGTTTCAGAAGAACTTGGCTACGCATGTTAAACTGTGGGTTCATAGATTCTTCTGCCTTAAGTGTCCCCTCCACTCTGCTGTCCTTGACAGCTTGCACCAAAGCTGAGGACTGGGGAAGTCAATGGACTTCTGAATGAAGACATTGTCTGACCAGTATAATAAAAGAGCACGAAACGCATTTTTTTCAACTCTTTCAAATATATTACATTTATTGAGAACTACAATTAAGTTACATAGTTTCTTTTTCTTTTTTTTTTTAAGGTTTTATTTATTTATTTGACAGAGAGAGAGAGCACAAGTAGGCAGAGAGGCAGGCAGGGGTTGGGGCGGGAAGCAGGCTCCCCGCCGTGCAGGGAGCCTGATGTGGTGCTTGGTCCCAGGACCCTAGGATCATGACCTGAGCCGAGGGCAGAGGATTAACCCACTGAGCCACCCAGGTGCCCAAGTTACATATTTTCATCAGTAAAGCACTTCTTTGATTGTGGACATGAAGCTAAGTTTTAGCTAGCTATAATGACACCAGCACTTAGCGGTTCAAAAAAAAATCTACAGGCATAATTACTGAGCATATGATGAATTGTGGGTGTATAGAAATATTGAACATTGTAGTGTGATATTCTGTACAGCAATGGTTTTAATTTTGTGTTCATTTTAATGATAAACTAAAATGAATATAAGTATTGTGTTCAGGTTCTGGAGTTAAACATTATGGGTTGAAATTTTATATATATGGGGTGGATTTGAAAATGCTATTGAATTTCTCTGAGCCCCAATTTTCCCATCTGTAAAATCACAATCATAATAACATCTATCTCAAGCAGTGAGTATGGGAATTTAAATGGGACAGTCTAGGTGCAGAAAAGTGCTTGACACATAGTAACTAGTCTGGAAATCTTAACTATTAGTATTATCATCATTGTCATTTGGATGACCACCGTACAACAAACCATTGCCATATGATTTCACAGTATCTGTATTTAAGACCACGTTGATGCCAAGAAGCACGTTCATTGTCACAGGTAAATAAGAAAGGAAGAGAAGTTGGAATTAATACATAAATGATGTATTCGGGCCAAGTAGAGTGCAAATGACATGGTGTTTTATTGTACACATGGTGGTTTCCCAGTGCCTTGGGTGGGAAAAGGGAGCAGTCACACAGCAAACGCACCTAGCGGCACGCTGGATTATAAGGAGCTGCCTTATCATATTCACATCCTGAGTAGCAGTTTAGTTTCAGCTAAACAGCATCATCTGTCGTAAGAATGTTAATTCGAATATATTGGGTTTATTTGCGTTGAGTTGTAAACTCTTTTAGTTTCATGGGTGCATTAGAGATATGAACATAAGAAGTGTATGCTTTGTTTTGGTTTATACTCAAACACATTTAGTACATAAAAGTTTTAAGCCAACACCAAAGGTGCATGAATTTCTTCTTCTTTAAGGCATCTCTACATGATTCAATCTCGAGAAACACTGATGTTTGTTAAGAGTGGACTGTAAATATGTTGGGGCAATGCCTGACTATGGTTCTAATATATTTGCATGTGCCCACTGTGTACAGGGCACTGGCTGGGCACAAACAGTGATAAAATGTGGACTATGTGTAGTTAGGAAAGATAGGAGGGGTGTATGGGGTGTGTGTGTGTGTGTGTGTGTAAGAGGGACAGGTAGCATTAACAATATAGAGTACCACTGAGGATCTAGTAAACAGTACAGAAAGTATCCTAAGAATTCCAGAGAGGGTCTGACTGCAGGTAGCTGAGGTATGGTTTTGTGGGGACAAGGGATTTGAGGTAAGCCTTAAGCAAAGACGGTAGAAGGCATTCCAGTTTTAGGAAATGGGTGTCTGGAAGTAAGGAATAGTATAAAAAAAAGAGGCGGCTATTTTAGTTGTATTCAGTTGTTTATTGCTTGATTTAGAGCAAAATATTAAAATAAGTAGAGCTTTCCTAAAACCGGCAATATATTCTATCCTGGTCAGAAGTTCACATTTTATTTCTACAGCGGCTATGGCTTAGCTTCTATGCGCTCTGCCTCTCGGAAACTTCCAAGTAGCCTGGAATCACGGTATCACCCTCATTTTGATGGGTGAATGTTGCCTTAAAATGGCACTATAGTGATTTAATTGACTTTTAAGTGGGTTCTGAGCGCCAATGTTTGATAAATTAGGCAGAGGGCTCTTGTTCCTGAAAGGAAGTTAGAGATTCTTTGTCTCAGATTAATGTAAAAACAGGTAACATTTTATTCAATTTTAATTTTCTCTTTACATGTTTTCCTGATACCTACAGTGCCTACTATTGCTTATCTGCTGGCAAATTCCAGCAGATAACAAGTTAATGATTAATTAGCAAACAAATACTAGTGGAAACTCATAAAGAGCCAATTACATTGAACTCATATGTGTGTTTGCATGTCCATGTTAATAATTTCATAATATGGTCATATTTCTTGCATCATTTTTTTTTCTACTCAGGTTTTGGAATGAAATATATCAGAATTGTGTGGTATTCTGCAATGAATGTGGTGCTCTCTGTAAGAGCTCCATGATTTCCAGAGCTCCTGACCCTAAATTTTGAGAACCGGAGTCTAAGAGATAACCTACGTCAACTTTAAATGGAATGGTAGACATGTGAATTTAAACTTAGTGCCACAGCTGTGTTTATCAGGCTGAAACATTTTACAGCCTAAACCATGCCCTACATCAGGTCATGGGCAAGGAGCTGGCAAAGCAGATCACTGCGGTAGAGTGGCTCTGTCTAAACATGGAGAAAGTCAGCTAAATGGAGACCACCGTCGGATTTACAACAAAAAAAAGATGTTTCAACACAACGGTGACACAAACTCAAAGCCTAATTGGAGATTGAATTTATGTAGTTGTGGGAGACGCTATGGGTGCCTATCCAGTGCTCTTTAAAGTACATTTCACACAGTCCCTTGGGAGGCCTCCAGGATTGTGTCCAGTTACCTATAATAGAGGTAAACTTACTGGCTTTCTTCTCTTCCTGGACTCTCTTTATTGCACTTCCTGAGATCACCTTCTGAATAAACATCTTGCACACTAATTCTTGCCTCAGGCTCTACTTTTGAAGAATTCAGGATATTAATGTACCTAACAAATACCTCGTGGATCCCTGGAGTCATACAAGGGAAAGTAATCATAATAAATATGTGCCTCTTAATACTTTAGGTATCATTCTTGAGAGCTTACTATGTGCCAGCCATTGTACTGAAAGCTCTCCCTACGGTATCTTATTTAGCCCTCATAACAACCTTTTCAATTACATATTATGCATATAATTTTTAAGATAATAAACTAAAGCTTCAGAGGGTTAGGTCACTTATTCAAGGTTACTAGTAAATGACAAGTCAAGGACTCAAACCCAAATCCTTCGTGTTTTTTCTGTAAACTTGTGCAAAAAGCGTGTGTTTTAGTCATTCAGATCTTGATTTCAATCAAAGTTTTAACAGAACTACAAACCCAAAGAAGCATCTTCATAACAAGGACAGAGGTAACAAGAGAAAGAAAGAACCCTGTATGAGTGTGTCCATCCTCTAGATGATCTGTTCTCAACATGCATTGTCTTCTAGCTGAAAGAACACAGAAGTGAAGCAGTTACATGGTATTTTTTAAACCTCAATATTAAAATAAAATAAAAAAGAAGCATTTTATTTTTATCACAGGCATCTCAATTCTTTGCTTTGGATCATAAAGCTTTGTCATTAAAGAATCTGGTTTCTGAAGCATGCCAGTTCTCAAAAAAGTAGCGGTCCGGAATCCAAGACCCTTCTTTGGCTTAGTCCTTGGGCTCCTCAACCCCCCGGCGGCTCTGCTGACTGATCTCACCCACTGACCCAGGACTGAAGTGGAAGAGTCAAGGGACACAAGCTCTCTCCCCTGTGCCAGCTGTCCTCATTCGAGCAGGAACCCTAACCTTCTCGGTGCCCCTGCTGCCTTAGTACACTCGTCCGGAAATAAGTGGGGTTCCTGTGATCTAGAGATCTTGCTAAAGATCTTGTTAAATTTCTCAGAAATCCCTCAAATTTTTCTTCCATTTCCTTATCTCACAAATGACACAGGAACACGTTTTTATTGGAAATGATACACAAGTACACAGAATAAAGTGTGGCAAGGCACCCACAGCATTCTACTCTAGAACAATTGTGGTTTAGTGTGTGTCATTCCAGTCCAAGCAAGAAACCCTTGTGTCTTGGTGGCATGATATCATGGCACCCCCGGGATTTAACAGGTTCCAGAGCATGGAATTATCTTCCATGTGTTTGGGCGAAATGGAGCCTGTGGCAAAAGAGAAAGTGAGTTACTAATTGGATTTATGGCCATTACTCCCTGAGCAGCTCTCTGCCCTCCGTAATCTCCATAGCATTTCAGATAGAATCTCTCTCTACAAAAGATCCAGAAGACTCTGTAAGGAGAAAGCTGGCACATCTCCTGGTCACCCAATAAAAAGTCAGATTGTTATTAAACAGTCCCCGAGGCTACTGTGATTTACATTCATTTTAATGGTTCTCTTTGTAGAGTAGTCCCTTTAATGGGGGATGCCCTCCAGGTTCCTATTGGTTGCATTTAAAATAAATATGACACCACCTCCAGCTGTCCAGCTCTCCTTTCATGCTTCCACCCGCAACAGAAAGTACAGAGACTTGGTATTTCCCTCTAAGAAGCTCTCACATGTTCAAGGATGCTCAACACCATTATTTGTGTAGGAGAGAGGTAGAGGTGGACGTGGTCCAGGTACCCAGCACTGGGGGAATGCGGATGTATGCCAAAGAATGCAACATAGCTCTCAGGAACAATGAACTAGATGGACAGAAAAGCTGCATACAGAGAAATTTAAATCTTTAAAGATTTTATTTATTTATCTATTTATTTATTCATGAAAGTTGGAGAGAGAGAGAGAGAGGCAGAGGCAGAAGGAGAAGCAGGCTCCCCGCTGAGCAGGGAGCCCTATGCAGGACTTGATCCCAGGACCCCAGGATCATGACCTGACCCTAGGGCAGACGCTTAACCATCTGAGCCATTCGGGTGCCCTAGAAATTTAAATCTTTAAACAACAAAAAGAGGAAATAGAATAAAACGTTTGGCACAATGTTATGCCTATAGTCTAACACACATTTTTATGTAAAATGCTACATGTATATTTTCAAGCACACCCTAGGACATGCACCGAACAGAGGCGTGTGGTGCTCTCTAGGGGAGAAAGCAATGGGGATGGGAGCAAAAGAGAAAAATTCTAAGCTGAAACAGACACAGCTCTTACAAGGAATGATGAATTAGCTGGATGCTAAAATTTAATGCTTTGGTTCTGAGAAGTAGTAAACAAATAAAGAATGAAAGAAACCACAAAGGAACCTGTCTTTTGCTTGGCTTTAAATTAAATCTCACCACCTGCAAACACTTACAGACCTCCTTCTAAGCATGGGACATGATACAAGTTCTGCTCTGTGACCATGGACAAGGCACTACGCCTCTCTGGACCTCGGTTTCTTCAGTGGTAAAAATAACAAAAAGGAAAGGAAAGGGGAAATGAGCGCACGTACTGCCTATGTTACAGTGCGCTATGGTTTGTAAGACTGAACCAAGGTAATATCTGAGGCCAGGCACGTGTGGGCACTGGGGGAATGAATGCCCGTCATTTTCCTCTGTGAAACTGGGAGCACAATTGGACCCGAGCAGGCAAAACACTTGGACATTTGTTCCTAACTCACCTCCAGGGCACCAAGAACCAGACACAGGTGTTCATATGATGTTCAACTGTTATCTGTTCTTGTACAGGAGAGAGAGGGCTCTAGCTACAACCTGTCACGCCATCAGTTGCCAGAATTAATTTGTAGAACCAGCACAGGCGCCCCCATCTCTTCCCCCTCCATTGCAAAGCTGCAGGCTTGGTCAAAGCTGACTGCCCACACTGAGGCCAGGCCATTCTCCAGACTGTGAGGTGCACCCTCCTAAGACCTGAGGTCCAAGGTCAGCTCCTAAAGAGAGGGGAGCGTGGCCACCGCTAAGGTTGCTGACCCTAGACCCTTGAGCTCTCTGCACCTGCCCCAATCCAAGAGGAGTCCCTAAAGCCTTGCTCCATACGCTAGAGAAGAAAGCATTGTACTGTGTCTCTCCTTCAAGAGAAGAAACAGTCCCTAAGAGTCTCAGAGAATAATCTCTCCCACAGGCTGAGCGATCAAGGTTTCCTCTGCAAACAAACACCAGGAAAACTAGCAGAACAGGAAGCTGGATTGGGCCCAGGCTGCTGGTCGACAGCGATCCAGCCAGGTCAGAGCCTGGCCTTGTGCTACAGGACACCAGGAAGGTTTGGATGCATTCAGGGAAGGAGCCCCTGAAGGAAGGGTGGGAACAGTTGTGTGAGCCCAGGACATGTGAGTTCTGTCCTAGAGATACGCTGGAGGGCTTCTGGCTGTGTCTAGGCAAAAGGGTCCTTGGCAGAAGCAGGAGAAGCCTCCAAACGTTCTCCAGCCAGGGTTGACTTCCGTGGGTTTTAGAAATTCTCTTAAGCTCCACCTTAAGCCACCCCCCCCCAACTGCTATGAAAATGTGAGAAGACAATAGAGAGCTCAGTCACATGATTTTAGTTTCTTTCCTCCTTTACATGTGACATTTCCCAGAGTTTCCCGTGACCACAAATGAGAAGTCTCCCTCTACGCTGGGTGTCCAATGTTTCCCAGTAGCGTCTCCCGCAGCTGTCTGTGCGTGGAGGGCCTTCTGTGACCCGTTTGACCAGTTCAGCCTGTGGCGCAAGAGAAAACCTTTGGTTCTTCCTTTGACATGTGTAGGGTACCTGGAAGCTATCAGAGGAAAGTTGCCCCTGACGTTTTACAGTGAACCCCAGGGAGACCCACTCCAAAACAATACTGGAAAGAGAGGAGAAGTGAGTTGGAGGAAACCGGAGGGGGAGAGGAAGCATGAGAGACTGTAGACTCTAAGAAACAAACTGAGGGTTTTGGCCGGAGGGGTGGGAGGTTGGGGGAGCCTGGTGGTGGGTATTATGGAGGGCATGGATTGCATGGAGCACTGGGTGTGGTGCATAAACAATGAATGCTGGAACACTGAAAAAAAAAAAAAAAAAGAATACTGTGCCCTTCCTGGCCTCCTCATCCAGGGCCATCAACTTGCCCCTGCTTCCTGAGCACCTCCAGAAACTTCAGACTTCGAAGTCCTACTGAAGGTCCCGTTTCTGTACTCTTTAACAAAAATACGGTGGGGTAAGCTGGCCTAGATAAGATCATTTCAGGGAGTCCGTCTCTACCCAGGCCCGGCAGGTCTAGTAATGTGGAACCGTGTTTTCATTTGCACTGGTCACGTCCACCCGGCAGCCGCCTGGTTTTCTTAGGGAAATGTTAGCAGACTCCAATAACCACCACAGGAGAGGGAAGTGAAGAGAGGGCACGGAAATGGAAGAAGTCGGCATTTGCCGAGTGCTGACTGTGAGCCAGGTGGGGGAGGAAAGGCATCTTTGAGCTGAGCGAGCCTTGGGCACCCCAGGACCTTGCCCTCCAGCAAAGAGAAAGGAAAAGCACAGCCAGGGAATTGCCAAGCAGAAGAGTTTTGTGTACCCCGAGTTGATTCTCTAAATGTTTTTTGAGCAAATACTGTGTCCCGATCCCTTTGCAATGCTATGGAAGATATTTAAGAAGTACCTCCTGCCCCAGATGAGCTCAGACTCTGATGGGGAAGCCAACATTTAAAAAAATAAATGCAAATTACTTGCAGTCATAAAGGTATGTACATTCAGAGCCACAAGACTAGGGGAACTTTCAAGTGGATGGGAGGTTAATCCTACATCCTGCTTCTGGTATCATATTGTCTGTCACCTTAAATGTTTATGCTGTTGAAAGTTTGGAGATTTTTCTGTATTTTCATGGGTGTCTAGACGGTGAATATAAAAAGATTCTAAAGATTTTCAGAAAGAGGAAGCATGCTAGAAAGCCAATCGATGATGGAAAAGAAAGTTTGAGGGCCTCACTCATTAGACAAGAAAGTTTCTACAAAGTTAATCAAAATGTGTGGGAGTGATTGGGCAAAGAACAGATAATTCAGTGGAATGTCTCATCCAAAAACCTTCTCGAATATATTTAGTAGCTTAGTATATGGAAAAACTTACAACTCAAATCAGTGATGAAAGGCAGGGTCATTCAATAAATGGTGTTGAATGCCATTTGCAAAGATATCTATTTTGTAAATGGATTAGCATTTGCAAAAATATGACACATCTCTCCCACCCTATGTCAAATTAACTCCAGATGGACTAATAATTTAAATATTTGTAAAAGAAATGCTCCAACTTCTAGGAAAAGACACAACCTGAGTGGAGGATTTCCTAAGAAGGATAACAAGGACAGAGGGTTTAAGGATAGTGCTGATAGGTGATGTTCCATATGGGAAGAGATGTACAGAGTCACTTCCTTCCATTGCCTGGAAGCCAAGGGCAAGAGGGCATCAGTGAAACACCAGCAGACACTGACATTGGAAGGGTGAGGTGTACGCATGCACGTGTTGGGTGTTTTTATTTTTCAGTGATGATTATGTCTTATTGAATAATAAAAAATAGAAACATCTTTTTTTATGACACATGTCTGGGAACTCAACCTTCAAAGTATTTTTCATTTAAGTAACCCCCCAAACCAAGCAGGAACTAAAAACAATATGTCTGCAAGTTAGTAATGCTTTTTCACATACGTTATGATGCTATTTTTTCAAAATAACCCAATAACGTGAATGCTTTCGTTTTGTCTACATTTGGTTAATGAGGATATGGGGACTCAGGGTGGCTTGTCCAAGAGCATGCAGCAAAGGGGAAGCAGAACGTCGAACCATCTCCCGATATCCACGTTCCAGGTGATGCCACAGCTGCTGCTAATGCACCATTAAGTTTGCGTAGACGCTTCTTCCACGTGGGTCCGAGAAGGGGGCGGGGCTGGGGCTGGGGCTGGGGCTGGGGCTTCGCCGGCCTCGCCATGTCTGCCATTTCCCATTTTCAGAGTCTGTTGACCATAATCTTGCTGCTTAAATGTACCTGTGCTTGTATCTGATCCTTGGCACCCAGCTTCCCGGACAGAAATAAAACTGGGTTCTTGGGTATATTTTGGAAGTGGCCAGATCTGGTGAACGGAAGGGTCCTTATGATGCGGAATGCTGTAGGGCGATGGTCGTCAGCATCTTCTTCGTGTAATAGCTTGGAAAAAAAGCCGCATCTAATTGTCATCCGATTTCGTATGAAAAAAGGACATATCTGCAGAAAATAATGGAATGAATGATTAACCCTTTTATCTCCGAACATTGAATGAGATAAACTTCCAGCTGCTGTTCTTTATTCTTGTTATTGGACCAATGTCCTGTATAAACAGGGTGTAACCATGTAATACTCGAAGAGTTTAATATGCCTGTAACCATCATCCTCCGTGCAGTCACCACAGTGTAACATTCTGCAAATGTTATTAGGTTGTGTCCGGCAGTTTTTCCTGAGTTATCTCTAAGGTACATAATGGGAAACAAAATTGGTAAATTATTCCAGACCCTTTCACTGGGATTTGAAAATGATAAATTTTTGTAGAATGAGAAAAAAAAAAAGTTTATGGAGACAGCTATTTTTTTAAAATCTCAATCTTCTCAGGAATCATTATTATAATAATAAAATTAAATTTTATTAAAAATTAAATTAAATTTTTTAAAAAATAAATTAAATTTTATTTTAAAAATAATTACATTTTATTAAAAATTAAATTTAAAAATAACAAAATTATTTTTATAGTATTCTCCCTCTAGACCCATATACTCAGGCAAGATGTACTGTTCCTACCAGTCCAATCCTCAACTTTTCCTACACGATAGGCAATAAGAATACATAATCTTCAAAGAAATATTAATTAATTATTATTATTATTATTATTATTTTGCTTTTTCCTTTTGTAGTAAGAGAACTTACCATAACACCTATCCTGTTATCAAATATTTCAGCATATAATACAAATTGTTAATAGCAGGCCTTACATTGAACAGTAGTAGTTCTCCAAAACTTATTCCTCCTGCATGACGGAAACTTTGGACCCTTTGACCACTATCTCCCTGTTTCCCCATTTCCGCTGCCACCATTTGACTATCAGCTTCCAAGAGTTTGACTATTTTATATTCACATATAAGTTAAAAAACACAATATTTGTCTTTCTCTGACTTATTTCATTTAGCATAAGTTCCTCCAGGTCCATCCATGTTCTTGCAAATGGCATGACTTCCTTCTTCGTCTCACATTCTCTTCACCTGTTCATCCGTTGTTAGGCATTTAGGTTGTTTCCATATCTTGGCTATGGTAAACAATGTTGCAATGAACATGGGACTGCAGATATCTCTTCAAGATCTGGATTTTAATTCCTTTGGAAATATACCCAGAAATGGGATTGCTTAATCAATTAGTAATTCTATTTTTAATTTTTTGAGGAACTCCGTATTGTTTTCCATAGTGGCTGTACTATTTTGCCTTCCCATCAACAGTGTAAAAGGGTTCCCTTTTCTCTCTCTCTCTCTCTCTCTCTATATATATATATATATAGCCATCTTAACAGGTGTAAGGTAATAATTCACTGATAACTCTTTGTGTTCTGTTTTCTGGGGTGGAAAGAAACTTTTGGAGGTGGTGCATAAGTTTATGGCACTGATCATGATGATGCTTTCATCGGTGTATGCCGATCTCCAAACACATCAAGTTGTGTGTCTGTATGCCAATTATCCCTCAATTAATTGGTTTTAAAAACAACAGAATAATTTGAAGGAATAGGTAATTTAAACTCATACATGGAAAATTGTGTATTTGCCTAAGAAGTTACAAAGTCTGGAGCCATAACTCTTTATACTAAAATATATGTTTACTTTTTATTTCTAATCAAAACACTTCATCTCTCAGTCCAGTACATTAACTGTCATCTTTCTCCAAGAACCAGTGGGTGGGAATTAGTTTCACATTTATGTAACTAAAACACCATTGGTTGGTTTTACCAAATCAAAGGAACGTAAGTTTTTATGAGCTACATGAGGACCAGGATCTTGTCACTTCTAAATTACTGTTCTATCTTGAGACTCTCACAAAAAATAGAAATGAGTGGGTGAATGAATAAAGATCTGGTTCAAAGGGATGCAGGCCTCCCACTCTTAGGAAACAGAAAAATGCTTGTAACTTTTATTTGGGACTATTTGCAGTGAGGGACCCTCTTTTTATTAGTGTCTGAAAATGGAAAACTACCTAAATGTTTGGTCACAGGAACTTAATTAAATATATTAGAGTCTAGACATGTTTTACAGACAATTAAATCAACATCGCAGAAGTCAACACAACGATAGATCACTTTGGATGTTTTCAGTAACATAAAACACTAAAATGGACTTGAAAATAAGGACTTTTTTTATGACACACATCCGGAAGTCCAGAGGTAAGACAAATTTCCGGCTCAATAATGTCACCAAGACCCAGGTTCTTTCCGTCACTCTGCTCTGCCATCCTTAGTGGGTCAGATTTGCTTCAGGGGGTTCTCTTTCACTCTTTCAAAATGGCAACAAGGTTCCAGGAGCCACATCCAAATACAGCAATGTCCAGAAGCCCAAAGGACTGTCTCTTCAGGTCTCTTATCTAGGATCAGGGAAACTTTTCTCAGGAGTCCTCAGCTGACCTCCCATGTTGCCTCAGAAGAAAGTTATATGCCTTCCCCTAAACTAACCACTGGAAGGAAGAATAGGATGGCAATTAGTAGGGTAGACCAAAGAAGACAAACCCCCTTGATCTTGAATATAGTTGCCTTTATCTGATGGTAAGAAGTAAACCTCCAAACGGAAGTGATGAGTGGGTATCAGATGTGTCAATCAGGATAGGCTAGGTCATCCAGCAGAAATAAACACCCCGAGTTCCAATGATTTAAAATAATAGAAGTTTATTTCTTTCTCATGCCACACGTACATCATATCAACAAGGGCTGATGGAAAAGCTCTGATCTCCAACATTGCTAGTCGAGTTACCGCAGAGAAATAAAGAGCTCTGAAAGCTATCAAATAAGCAATTAAATACTCTGGCCTGGAAATTATGTGTCAATTCCATTCTCAAATCATTTAATAAAACTAGGCACATGTCCCTGCCCATTGCAAGGGTGTCAGGAGGCGTGATCCTGTTATGTCCTTAAAGAAGGGAGAACCAGGAACATTTGGCCAGCAGTATCCTATTAGTTAAGCAATGGGAAATTATTCATGATACTCTATTAAGTGAAACAAACGTGTGACAAAAACACATCCACCGTGGTATCCTAAGTATAACTCAATTATACTTAGGCAATAAAATTCCTCTTACAGAGTGTACTATATTTGTTTAGGAAGATACTTTATTAAACCTCTTGAGATGGCAGTGTGAGCCTGAAAACATAATCCACTGGGGAGGAGAAGGAAAAAAGGGAATAGCTGAAGAGTTCTACAGTAGAAATAAATAGGAATTCAGGATGAGGGAGACCAAGGAAGACGGGACAATAAAAAGGAATCAGAGGGAATCGTCAAGCACCACTGAATATGGTCCAAGTACTCTCAGATATCTTAAAGCAGGGTTTCTCAGCAAAGGCACTATTGAAATTTGGGATTGGGTAACTGACTGTTGAGGGGGAGGACCATGCTGAACACTTAAGATATTTAAGCAGCATACTTGGTCTCTATACACTTAGTTGCTAGGACCTGTGACACCCAAAAATGTGGTGACAAGCAAAAAGGACATTTGACTTATTTCTAGTTTTTCCTTGTTATGAATAGTGCTGCTATAAATATTCATGTATAGGTTTTTGTGTAACTATATTTATTTAGTATTTTGTGTAACTATAATTATAGGTTAAATATCTAAGAGTATAATTGCTGGGTCATCTGGTAAATGCGTATCTGACTTTACAGAAATTGCCAAACAGGTTTTCCAGAATGGCCATACTAGTTTGCATTCCTACGAGCAGTATATGAAAGTTCCACTTGCTCTGAATGCTCACTGGCACTTGGTCTTCTCAGGTTTATTTGTTTGATTGATAGTATTGCAACCATTCTAATAAGTAGGTAGTAGTATCTCACTGTGGTTTAATTTGCATTTCCCTATGATTAATGATATGGAACTTCCTTCCATGTACTTAATTACTATTCTAACCTGGTTTGGTGAAGTGTTTACATTTTTTTTTTGCCAATTGATATAATTGAGAGTTTGTTTCCTTATTATCGCGTTTTGAGAGCTCTTTATATATTACAGATAAAGTCCTTTATCAGATACATGATTTTTAAATATTTTCACCCAGCCAGTAGCTGGTCATTTTATTCTCTTAGTAGTGGCTTGCTCAGAGCAAAAGATTTTAATTTTGATGAAGTCCATTTTATCAATTTTTTTCCTTTATCAAACATGGTCTTACTATTATATCTAGAAAACTTTTGCCTAACTTGAGATCACAGAGATTTTCTACTGAAAGTTTTATGGTTTTGTCTTACATTTACTCATGGGATTGCATTAAATCTATCAATATTTTGTCATTTTCAGCATGCCAAACCTGTACATATTTTGCTAGATTCATAACTAAGTATTTTGTTTTTAAAAGCTATTAAACTGGTCTTATTGTTGTAATTTCTATTTGCAAATGTCCATTGCTAGCACATTAGGTATATAATAGTTTTTGTATGTTAACCATGTATTTGTGAACATTGCTAAACTTGATAATTAATTCCAGGAGCTTTCTAGAAGATTCCTTATGACTTTCTATGCAGATAATCATGTCATCTGTAAATAGAAACAGTTTTATTGGGATGCCTGGGTGGTTCAGTTGGTTAAGCAACTGCTATAGGCTCAGGTCATGATCCTGGAGTTCCAGGATCAAGTCCCACATTGGGCTCTGCAGGGAGTCTGCTTCTCTTTCTGGCACTCCCTCTTCTCTTCTCATGCGCTCTCTCTCTCTCTCTCTCTCTCTCTATCATATTCTTTCAAATAAATAAATAAAAATCTAAAAAAAAAGGAAACAGTTTTATTTTTTCCTTTCCAATATGAATGCTTTTTATTTCTTTTCCTTGCCCAAGGTGGCTTATGTATGATGCTTTATCCCTGATCTTAGGGGAAAAGCATTCAGTCTTTCACCATTAAGTATGTTAGCTGTGGCTTTTTGTTGATGCTGTTTATCAACTTAAAGAAATTTCCCTCTACTTCCTGACATTTCAAAATATGAATTGACGTTGAATTTTTCCAAATGCATTTTTGTATCTATTAAGATAATCGTGTGGTGTTTCTTCTTTAGTCTGTTAAAATCATGGTTACACAGACCAAATTTCAAATACTGAATGAACTAGGCTGTATTCCTCAGATAAATCCTACTTGGTCATAACGTGTTTCTCTTTTACTGCATTACTGGATTGAATTTGCTAACATTTTGAGGATGCTTTTACCCATGTTTATGAGGAATATTGGTCTGTAGTTCTCTATTCTTGCTATATTTTTGTCTAGATTTGATATCAGGGTAATGCTGCCCTCATAACATGAGCCTCCTCTTCTATTTTGCTGGAAGACATTGCTTATAAGTGATATCATTTCTGCCTTAAATGTTTGATTAAAGGAACAAATTCCTTGAAAGATGCAAAGTACCAAAGTTCACTCATTTAAGTTTTTTAATTTATTGGCATAAAGTTGTTTGTAATATTTGCTTATAATTCATATATATTTATATATTTAAAGATTTATTTATTTTAGAGAGAGAGCATGAGTAGGAGGAAGGGCAGAGGGAGAGGGACAGAGAGAGAGAATCACCAGCAGACGCCCCCCCGAGTGTGGAGCCCGATGTGGGGCTCACTCTCACAAACCTGAGACCGTGACCTGGGCCAAAATCAAGAGGCGGAAGCTCAAGTGACTGAGCTACCCAGGCACCCCTCTTATAGTTCTTCTAATTTCTATAGGGTCAGCATGATGTTCCCTCTTCCATTCCTCATTTTGGAAATGTGTGTCCTCTTTCTGTTTTTCTGGTCAGTCTAACGAAGTTTGCCTTTTTTTTTTTTTTTCCTCTCTCTCTTTTCAAAGAACAACTGTTGGCTACAATGATTTTCTTTATTATTTTTAAGCCTGACTTCCTGTGTTCGCATAGCATAATGGTCATCCAATGACTAGAGAGAGATCACACTCAACCATCTCAAGCCAGTGAGCCACTGTGCTATATCAACGGATTTGTGTGTGGGTTAGAGCAGAAAATTCAAAGATCGAGTCATTTTCGAGTCTTCCCAGTTTATACTTTCCACTGGGTCCTTTTGCATCTCTGTGTCTGTGCATGGGCTCCGGGTCGGTTGGGACTATGGCTGACTTGAGCCTTTTCCCTGTCCTGCCAGGCAGCCTTGGGAAGGAATATATTTGTCCCAGACATCACCAGAACCTCAGACTGAAGCCATCGGCATGGTCACTCACCTGCCTCTGAGATGGTAATTTCCACCAACACCAACACCACCAAGTCAATCAAGTGAGCTTCTCTGGACTGGTAGAGAAGCTGGCAGGACTCACCTCGCAAAATCTGGCCCTGGCAGAACCCCAGAGTCGACTGGGCTTGTGGAAATTTGAATGAGGGAGAGACAGGAGCATCTGTGGGCCAGACTGCCACGGGTGACCGCATTTCTTGAACCATGTTTAGCAGCGTTTCAAGATTCTTCTCAGATTATTGTAACCTTCTTATTCAAAGATTAACCTTCAAGATTCAAACCTTCTTATTCAAAGAAAACCTTCAAGATTCAAACACTTCTCAGATTATTGTAACCTTTAGTTGGGTTCTGGAGTGCTCAATGCATTCTTGGTTGTTTTTCACTTGTCCATGCTCATCATTGTTTTTCAGGGACAAAAGTTGCCACTCTCCTCACCCAGCTGTAGCCAGAATGAGCCAGTAACTTAGTTTTGAAAAATACAGAGAGAACCTACACAACGTTAAGCTGTTAGTTATATCTCTATACGTTCTCTGACTATTTCTGATGTTACACGTCTATTTCATGTGATAGTAAGTACTGGGTACATGTTGTTTCGAATTCTGGGTTTTTTTTTAGCCTTTTATTTTATATATTCATCTCAACACATTGGCATATCCCACAGAATACCACAGTGTTCACATTCCTCTAACAACGGTATACTTTTAAAAGTCTGCAAACACATGATTCTTTCAGTTTTGGATGTGGGTTTTGGAAGCCAACTTTGTTCTTTCCAGGTTGCTTAGAAAGCTTTCAGAAGCTTTGTGAAATAAATATTCTTGTCACCATCTCTACGGCTTCTTAGAGATTCAATACGAATAATCTTTTACAGATTGTGAAGCAATTCTAATGTTCAGAACATATTCCTGACTGGCCTTACGACCCACACTTATTACGGGAGTGAGTAATTGTGATATTTATAAAACCACATTACAATATGTAACTGTGATTTATAATGGTTTAGATATTTGGTACCCTATTCTGGATACAGACTTTCGTAACATTCCCCATTCTACATTCAAATTCTATCTGTCATCTATTTTATGGAGCTTTATCTACATCTATTCATCTATATATAATTAAAGTGATGTGAAACCATTGACATTGATAATAAATATTTTATGACAACCCTAGAGATGACTGGATATATGCTGGGAATCACATAACCAAATGTAATCGTTACAGTATAACTGTTAACACTTCTGCTTTTCAAGACACACTAATCCTATATTGGATAAAAACGCTTTAGACCCAAAAACACCTAGAATGAGAATTCCATATTTCCTAAAATTTCATGAAATAATATACTTTCAAAAGTAGTAGTTCTCCATGATACACATATTATTGAACATACTAAAGTCATTGTGCCTTACTTTCTATTTTCCACTCTGTTACAGCATAAATCAAATTGATTTGGTGTGGCTTGGGCATAGCACACAGTAATGTCCCAGAAAAAAAGTGTTTTAGGAAAAGCAAAAAGAAACATAAAGAAGTGACAGTTTTTTTTAAATCCATATGCAGTAATAAATACATCAATGGTACCTATGGATTTTTCAGAAAAATTTAAAAAGGCTCCATAAAATTCATGTCATAGTCTTCTCAACATATTTTAGTAGTGAACAGCTGTTTAAAATAACTTCTTACTGTATTTTAATACATTCATTCCCCCAAATCAGCACATTGTAGGCCTCATTTAGGTTTTTTTTTAATCAATTGCACAGATACTGAATATGATCTGACTTATGGGCAGTTCCTGTGTCAATTCCTAAGAACTGACAGCAAACTCTGTAAGAGCCAGCCCATGAAATGATTGCCACAAAAGCCAACAACATGGATGGAAAACACAGAGACTGCCCATGAGAGGTAGTCCACGCACTGGTGCCAGGCTCATTGGAAAGACTGGGCTGGGCACCAGGCACACACTAGAGCCACACATAGGAGGCCAACAAAAATAGGTAGGAGAATTGAGCGAAAAAACAGTGCATTTTAACCTTGCAGAGAGAAATTTACAGGGAGATATAAGAGAAGTCTTTGGATAGTTGAAGTGAGGTTGTGGCAGGTTCTGTTCTCTGTTCTCGTGGCCCTGCCTACCACTGTCCATCCTCTCTACCTTCCCACCACCCCCATCCCCGCTAACCAAACAGATCTATGTAGGTTGCTGCAGAGACCCCTTGACCTCAGAAAGAAGAGGCCCCACCAGGTTCTGGAAGGAGAAGCATGGTGCATCTCAACCAGCCATAGTAATCTCACCTCCTTTTTTTTTTTTTTAAATATTTTATTTATTTGACAGAGATCACAAGTAGGCAGAGAGGCAGGCAGAGAGAGAGAGGAGGAAGCAGGCTCCCTGCTAAGCAGGGAGCCCGATGTGGGGCTCGATCCCAGGACCCTGGGATCGTGACCTGAGCCGAAGGCAGAGGCTTTAACCCACTGAGCCACCCAGGCGTCCCAGTAATCTCACCTCCTACAGCCAGTCTAGGGGTGACCATGAACCCAATTCTGACTAGGGAAAAGTCTGATAAATCAGGTTTTCAGAAAAGTTTCTTCTGGGGTGCCTGGGTGGCTCAGTGGTTTAAGCCTCTGCCTTCGGCTTGGGTCATGATCCCAGGGTCCTGGGATCGAGCCCTGCATCAGGCTGTCTACTCAGTGGGGAGCCTGCTTCTTCCTCTCTCTCTGCCTGTCTCTCTGCCTACTTGTGATCTTTGTCTGTCAAAAAAATAAATAAAATCTTTTTTTAAAAAAAGTTTCTTCTTACCTTTTGAGAAGAAAAGGAGGGTTGACTGACATGCCTTTCACTGCCTAGTTCTTTCTTCCTACCTGAGGATACAGCAGAAAACATGCTAAGAATGACAGTGTAGGGAGATACACCTAAAGAGTTCTACCAGCTGGACGGTTGGCCTGCAGATACTTTGCTTTGTGAGAAAGACAAGCTTCTATTTGTTTAACGATGACAGCTAGGGATTCTGTTCACTGTAGCTAAACACTCCAAGCTGATACTGTCTTCATGAGAAGAATAACACATTCGGTCCTCAGACATTCTAGAAGGCAAAACTGAAACTAGAATAGGAGGTAAGGGAGATTTTGAATCACTGTCAGAAGTCATTTTCTAAAAACCAGAATTGTTGGAAGACAAAATTACCTCTGGAGTCAATGATCTTCCATCCCAAACAAAGCCAAGTAGAAGGTGACTGACTGTCTGGGAAGGGTGTTCTTTAAAGAAGGAATTTCTGGGGCACCTGGGTGGCTCCGTCGGTTGAACGTCTGCCTTCAGCTCGAGTGATGTTCCCGGGGTCCTGGGATCGAGTCACACATCGGGCTCCCTGCCCAGCGGGGAGTCTGCTTCTCCCTCTCCTTCTGCCCCTTTCCCTCCTCATTCTCTCTCTCTCTCAAATAAATAAATAAAATCTTTAAAACAAAAAATAAAAGAAGAATTTCTGCATGAGTTAGGAGGTTCCACATTCTCTTTGAACTCTAATTACCACACAATGCCTTCATATTTGAAAAAGACACTACTGATGTTTGCTAGTCATATAGGAAAAAACAGACTTCAAAAGAGTGACAGTTATTTTTCTAGATTGCTCAGGAGTGAAAACAATGCCTTCCTGATATCAGGTATCTCAGTATTGAAAACATAGAGATTTTGTTCCAAGTTTCTTTCATCTTGGCATTAATTTTGAACCAGTCAAATAGTGTCCCATGATTTAGATCACAGCAGATTGTATTTGAATTAAAGGACAACTATTTGGATAAGACTATTCTGGTCAAATTTCCATTTTGACAACACTGCTTTGCTGTAAATGAGTCACCTTATTTCTAAATGCTGAATGTCAAACAAGCTCGTCTTCTTTTGTGGCATCTTCTCACCAGCCTCAGATTAGATATTCTGTACATTACTGCTCTGTGTTCTAACGGGTCTATTAAATTTTCCCTTTATTCAAGTGCAAGGATGCCCCCGAGCAGCTACTTCCATACATCATGACCCAGGTTCTGCATGTAGTCAACAGGGCAGAGGCATTTTAGTGACCACATTCTGGCTATTTTCTGGAAATTTAGTGTAGATCAATTATTTTTCTACCCCACCCCCCTCCAAGTTGTAGTTCAATTTAATGTTAACTTTGACTTACCAGATGGAACACTGAGAAAATCACTCGTGAATTAGTCACTTTGAGCACATGCCTACAACCCAAGTCTCACAATGTTTGTTGAGCACCAGCTATGAAAAAGGTGGTTTTTTGCAGAGACTCAAAATAAATAAAATAGAAAGCACTTTAGAATAAGGGTGATGAGAGAAGTAACAGTAATGATGCCTTTTGCTTGTTTGCAACACTTTTTTCTTTCATATTTCAGAACATATATTATTATTCTCATTTTATAAATGAGGAAATTGAGGTTCAGAGATATGCTAATAATTAATTCCAAGCCAGGCAAGTGAAACAGTGCTCTTGTAGAGGTACGGGTCCACCATCCCTTATCTGAAAGCTTGGGGCCACTTGCATGTAGGAATTTTTCAGATTCTAGAGTTATAATGTAGTGTATATATATCATTTACTAACTAACAGCCACCTTAGAGTCTGGGTATCCCTCTGTCATTGGACACATTAATATATTTATGCAGCAAAAATGTATGAATATTCTTATCACTGAGACAAATAGACTACTAAGAACCTCAGATCATTAAGGTAAGATTTTGTAGCCAAGTAGCTTACATCTTACATAAAAGCTTTCCATTTCCCAAGTAATTTCCATAAAAGCTTCTTGGATTCCAGAAGTACAGAGGGAACCATGGGGCTGCTCCAGTAGTACCAAGTCAGGCTATTGGAATTGGAGAACTGGATTGAGGGAGGTTTCATAAAGGGAGTGACATTTTAGCCAGACCTTGAAGCACCATAGGGCTTCAAAAACCAGAGAGCTAATATGCATCTTATTGACTATAAAGGGCATTCAACAAACTCAGCGCAGGAAAGGTGGTACAGGAAAGGCACCTGGGGCTATCACAAACAGGCTCCATGTGACGTTTGCCACTATCCCCAAAGGCCCAGCAGCCCACTAGGGTGTCCAGCCATGCTGGTCTGCACAGGAGTGTTCTAGTTTTAGCACTGAAAGTCCTGTGTCCGGGAAGCCTCCTAGCCCCAGATACACTGGGACCACTGGTCATTTAGCAGCTCCATGAACTGCTTTCTTTGTTGATGTGGGTCTAATTCAGCAGAACTCAGAGTTGCCATTTGGGTTCATGCTGCTAACGAGAGTCTTTGGCGGTGAGGGCCTTAGCAAGGGCAGGCCTTTCCTGAGCCAGTCACGAGCTCCCCGCCTCCCGCCCCAGCTGCGGTGTGTGTGTGTATGGAGGGGTCCAGCTCAGCTGTGCACCTCCAGAGCCCGACCCAGAGTCCACAAATGAGCACAACGAGAATTTCAATACAGAACATGGAAATGGAGCATTTTAGGTCACTTTCTTTTTTAAGATTTTTTTAAAGATTTTTTTTTTTAAAGCCAGATTTTTTATTAAGGAATTTTTTAGACGATCCATTTCATTTTTTTTAATTTCTTTTCAGCGAAACAGAATTCATAGTTTTTGCACCACACGCAGTGCTCCATGCAATGCGTGCCCTCCATAATACCCCCCACCTGGCTCCCCCAACTTCCCACTCCCCGCCCCTTCAAAACCCTCAGGTTGTTTTTCAGAGTCATAGTCTCTCATGGTTCATCTCCCCCTCCCATTTCCCTCAACTCCCTTCTCCTCTCCATCTCCCCATGTCCTCCATGTTATTTGTTATGCTTTTTTAAAGATTTTTTTTAAAAGACTTTATTTATTTATTTGACAGAGAGAGAGCACAAGTAGGCAGAGCAGCAGGCAGAGGGCAAGGGAGAAGCGGGCTCCCCGCTGAGCAGGGAGCCTGATGTGGGGCTCAATCCCAGGACCCTATAGTCATGACCTGAGCTGAAGGCAGACGCTTAACCCACTGAGCCACCCAAGCGTGGCCCTAGGTCACTTTTTTTCTATACAAATAATCATTCTTGGGGAAGAGACTCTGTGTCTGAATAACACCTGTGTGGATTACTTAGGGAGTTTGTTTGCTGCTGCTTGTTACTCAAGTCTCAAGGAAGGCTGGCAAGTCAACACTAACAAAACAAAAACTTCAGACAAAAAACAATGTTTGCGAATATCCAGATGTTCGGTGTCCTGTAGTCTCAACTTCGACGTTGATCGTTTGGAATTAAGCTGACGGTATGAGGCAATGTTCTGAGAGCATTTCACACACAAAAATGTAAAGCTGGATTCAATAGAGCAAAATGATAAAAGCCAAATCCAGATAACATTTTCTCCAAAAGAAGCAAACAGACCCAAACAGCTTGGCTAACACCTATATTTAGTCATGAGGATAATATTAATTACCATCAAGTGATTTTGTCCTTTATTAATAGCATGTCATGTAGCGTTTCCTGTCTCTAGTTTCCCAGAGGAAGGAACCAGAACTGTCACTGCACTCTCCACACGCCTGCCTGGAGCTGGCATAGGGCAGCCTCCTCCCAGGGACTCAAGCATGGACATGACAAGCCCAGCCAAGCGCCTCCCTGATCTTACCCGGCCTCCCGGAGAGCGTTGATAGGAGCTGTTTTAATTCCAATGGTTACCAAGCTGTACATGCTCTTTAAGTGACACAACCATTATTTACAAATGAGGGTGTGTCTGCCTTGAGACATTTTTGTTTTCAGAAATAATCATAACCACAACCTTGGGCAACACAAATAAGAAAGACTGAAAGAAGATACAATTTACACTCACAGTGTAGACTTGACGAAATCTGATGTATTTGGCATCAGTTCATTTTCAAGAAGAGAATCGGTGACATTGAGCCAGTTGAATGAGGAGGGCAAGCGAATGGGAAATAAAGACAACGTAGCTCAAAACAACCAAGATATTCATAATAACTGCAACAAAAAAATAAGATAAAATTGACAACAGTGGAATAATATCCATGGAACTCCACCAACTTCAAGAAAGAACACGGCTCCACCCCCACACAGGCACGGGTGAAATAGTCAATGTCCAAGGACGACCTAGTATCTTGTCCATCCATTCATTTATTTATTCATATGTTCATTTAACAAATATTTATTCAGAGCCTACTATGTGTCAGGCACAAGATAGAATGTTGAAAATACATGATTCCTGCCCTCAAAAAGTTCACACTCCAACAAGAGAGACAATCAAAGGTTATCATGGAATAACCTAGTGAGTAATGGTACTTTAATAACTAACAGGCTTTCCCATTTGGAAATAACTCTATAGTTTACAAGATTCCTTCACATCTTTTTTTTTTTATCTTTCTGCATCGTTACGTTGAAGGCATGTCTCTCATAAGCTGAATATGGTTGTGCATATTCTCCCAAATAATCTGAGATTGCCTGTCTTTTAACTGAAGAATTTGATTACAGATATTTTGAGTTATTCTACTATCTTTCTGTGTTTTCTAATACCATATTTCTTGTATCTTTTTCTCCACGTTCCTGTGTTATACGGAATCAAACTTGCTTTATTCTCTTTTGTTCCCGTCTACAGACTTGAATTTATAAACTGTATTTCTATTCTGTTAGAAGTTACCATTTAAAAATTTTTAACATGGACACATGATAAACTCAAAAGTCACCATTGGCTCTATCCTCTTCCCCAACAAAGCAAGGGCCACTCATCCCTTCTGCCAGTCACACTATTATCAATTGTTTAAATTCCACTTTATTTTAACTCTTATCTCATTAGTTAGTATTATCATTATTGGTTTTGGGGGGTTGTATGTTTGTTTTTACATCAGTGCTTATTAATTTTACTTATATGTTTGCCAATTGTTTTGTTTCCACTGGTTTCAAATTCCTCCCTACTGAAATACAGGAATACCCTGGAAACTGATTTTTAGATGAACATTTTCCTGCGTTTAATTCCCAAATTTTATAAACCATATTTATTTCTAAACACAGTGGTTTTTTGGCTAGTGTTTTTATAGAAAAAAGAAAACTTACATTCATCTCAAAATTTCATCAACCCTTTGAACAAAGCAATGTAAAAAAAGAGTCTGAAGTTTTATTCCAAAAATAATTGGTAGAATCATGTGAAGCCACTGAAAAGCTCACAGAGAGCCAGCAGTGTCCCCCTGTGTGATGTTGGTGCTACAGAAAGTTACTCAAGACAGGTGTCTGTAAATAGCCACATTCACCATTTTGCAATCAGGAAATAATGGTTTAAGCAGTTATTTATTTATTTAAGTACTTGATGGTTGCTATACGTCAATATTTTGCTGTGGTTTGGTTGTATTTTAGGAAAGTATTAGTAGTTGGTTTCAGGTTGGTATATAATGAATTAGATTTTTTTCCCCATTGATATAATGGGAAATAGGCTTGGCAGTGTTTCCATTTAGCTTGTCTGATTTTCAGGAAGGAGCTACTGGAAGTTAATAGGCAGGGCATGTATATTTTTAAGTAGCTCTTTAAGGGACACTAAATTATTATCTGCAATGTCTTCATTTTACCTTTACTTCTGAAAAACATAGCTGGATATTTATTCTAAACTGACTGTTTTTCTTTCCATAATTTAATGGCATTATTCCACCATCTTTTGGTATTAGTTTTGAGAATGCTGTTCTCAACTGATTATCATTTCTTTGTAGGTAATCTGTCTTCTTCCTCTGGATTCTCTTAATATTTTTGTTGGTTATGTGATGTTCTGTAGATTTCATTATGATGTGTCTAGGTGTGGATCTATATTTATATTTTCTGCTCAGGATTCATTCATTCACTCAGTATGTATTTATTGTGCACCTACTACATGCCAAATCCAGGCACTAGGGATCAGCAAAGAGCAAATCAAACAAAGTCTCCATGTTCAAGCAACTTACATTTTGGTGGGATGATACAAGAATTACGTCATAATTCCATACATATAAATTCTGTCTGAGAGTGAAAAGTGCTATGGATAAAAATAAGGTATGAAGAGTAGTGAGTTCTGAGAAAGCACGAAATAAGGTATTTAGAAGTCCTTTTCCAAAGGCGACAGAAACAAAGGCAAAAATGAACTATTGGAACTTTATCAAGATAAAAAAACTTTTGCACAGCAAAGGAAATGGTCAACAAAACCAAAAGACAATTGACAGAATGGGAGAAGATATTTGCAAATGTTTCATCAAATAAAGGGCTGATATCCAATATCTATAAAGAACTTATCAAACTCAACACCCAAAGAACAAATAATCCAGTCAAGAAATGGGAGAGGACATGAACAGACATTTCTGCAAAGAAGACATTCAGGGGGCACCTGGGTGGCTCAGTGGGTTAAAGCCTCTGCCTTCGGCTCAGGTCATGACCCCGGGGCCCGGGATCAAGCCCCACATCGGGCTCCCTGCAGGGAGCCTGCTTCCCCCTCTCTCTCTGTCTGCCTCTCTGCCTACTTGTGATCTCCATCTGTCAAATAAATAAAATCTTTAAAAAAAAAAAAAAAGAAGAAGACATTCAGATGGCCGACACACACATGAAAAAGTGCTCAACAGCCCTCAGCATCAGGGAAATACACATCAAAACCACAATGAGATACCACCTCACACCAGTCAGAATGGCTAAAATTAAGAAGTCAGGAAATGACAGATGTTGGTGAGGATTCGGAGAAAGGGGAACCCCCCTACACTGATGGTGGGAATGAAAGTTGATGCAACCACTCTGGAAAACAGCATGGAGGTCCCTCAAAAAGTTGAAAATGGAGCTGCCCTACGACCCAGCAATTGCATTACTAGGAATTTACCCCAAAGATACAAATGTAGTGATCCGAAGGGGCACTTGCACCCCAATGTTTACAGCAGCAATGTCCACAATAGCCCAAAAATGGGAAGACCCCATATGTCCATTGACAAATGAATGGATAAAGAAGATGTGGTATATATATACAATGCAATACTACTCATCCATGAAAAATTGAAATTTTGCCATTTGCAATGACGTGGATGGAACTAGAGGGTATTATGCTGAGCGAAATAAGTCAATCAGAGAAAGACAATTATCATATGATCCTACTCATATGTGGAATTTAAGAAATGAAACAGAGGATCCCAGGGAGAGAGAGAGAAAAATAAATCAAGACAAAATCAGAGGAGATAAACCGGAAGGGACTCTTAATCATAGGAAACAAACTGAGAGTTGCTGGAAGGGAGGGGTTGGGGGAATGGGGTAAATGGGTGATGGACATTAAGGAGGGCACATGATGCAATGAGTATTGTGTGTTATAAAAGACTGATGAATCACTGACCTCCACCTCTGAAACTGATAATATACTATATGTCACTTAACTGAATTTAAATTAAAAAATAAAATAAATTAAATAAAAAAAATTTTTTTAGAAAAAGGAAGCAGGAGCAACCAGTTCTACCAAATGCTTCAGACTGTGCATAATGCAGATGGAGAATGCACCACTGGAATTAACAATATGGAAATCTTGGGTGAATCCTCTGTGGAGAAATGGGGATGAAATCCAGATTAGAGGGGCTCCAAGAAAAACTAGGAGAAGAGAGACTATAGATGAGGAATACAGGCAACTCTTTAGAGGAGTGTTGCTGTGAGAAGAAGAGAAAAGGGGTAGCATCTGGAGGAGGGTGTGGGACAAAGAGAATTTGTTTTATTTTACTATGACATTTTATTAAAATGTATATATTTGCTGATGGCAACAATATAATAGAGAGGGGAAAATTGCTAAAGGAAGACTGTGCTGCCTTGTTCTGAGGACTCAAAATTTTCTCCACTTCAAGAAATTGATCAGCTTCGGGGCACCTGGATGGCTCAGTGGGTTAAAGCCTCTGCCTTCGGCTCAGGTCATGATCCCGGAGTCCTGTATAGAGCCCTGCATCGGGCTCTCTGCTCAGCGGGGAGCCTGCTTCCCCCCACCACCCCACCTGCCTGCCTCTCTGCCTACTTGTGATCTGTGTCTGTCAAATAAATAAACTCTTAAAAAAAATGCTTTTAAAAAAAAAGAAATTGATCAGCTTCTCTGTCTCCGAATATCACATCTCCTTGATTCTCTGAATACTTTCATTCCAGAACTTGTAATTAGCTATGTATTGGTTCTCTTAAGTCTATTATCCATATCACTGAACCTGTCTTCAACTTTCCATTTCCTTCCTTCTCTGTATTCTCTGTTGGGTGATTTCCTGCGCTCTACCTCCTGGTTAAGGAATTCTCCTGTCAGCTATAATGAAGTTGTTCTCTGACCCATCTCTTGAATTCTATACTTCAATATGTCTCATTTTTACAACTTCATTTTTCTTTCTCAAATCTGCTTATTCTTTTTTTGTAGGGTCGTTTTCCTATCTCATTATTTCTATAGTTTACTTCTAGTCATCTTAAACATTTTTATTTTATGTCTCTTTCAGATTGTTCTATTTTCTCCCATCCTTGGGTGCCAGCATCTCATTTATTTTTTCTGGTGGCTCTGTGTCATGGTGGCCTGGTTCCTTATGGAGTTTGTCATTTTTTTAAGCTTATCTTCAGCAAAAGTTATTTTTCAGTTGGAATCCCACACATCCCTCCTTGTGCCAGGGTCCCACTAGAGAAATTATTGAAGCTTTGCTTCTCTAAAACCCTACTTTTCAGTCTGACCCCAAAATGATGGTTTTGCAATCTCCCTTTCAAAAGCCAGTGGCCCATTGAGCGTTCCAGATTGAGGGCCTCAGTCTCAGCCCCTGAGACCATGTTTTGTCACCATCTGAGTATCAAAACCCTGATGCCCAGGCCCTGAGCCCTGCCGCCCACATCGACTCCTGCCCAAAGTTCATCTCCACACCGGCTCTAGTGCTCCCCTTTAGGTTTGAGTTGCTTTTTGTTTTTGAAACCCAAGACTTCCCCTTTCCTTCCAGCTTAACTCTATATTTGAAGCTATTTTCTGGACATTTTTTAAAATCTAACATTTTTATGTAATGGCAACCACAGAAATACCTGCCCAGGGTCACTTTACCAAATATGGTCAACTCAGAGGTCCACTTAAAAACATGTCTCCCAGAAAACTTTGGCTAAACTCAAAGTTGAAGTTGCTCCCCAAAAGCGTCTCAACCCCGGAAACAACACCCACTTGTCAGAGCTGGCATGGGAAGTGAAAATTTTTTCTATCCCTGTGATACTACAAAAAAAAAGAAAAGAAAAGAAAAGAAAATTAGATCCCCTCCCACCCTGCCTCAGGCAATTAGGGAAGGATTCATTAGCAGAACTCCTTAGATCTGTAGAAAGAATTCCCTGCTTCCCAGCCCTTACCTGTATCTTTTAAAGCCAGAGGAGTCTTTAAATGAGGATTAAAATAACAGTAACAAATGTAATGTCCTGCTCTAATGTGCAGACAGACACTCTGGAGACCAGCCTTCTTGCTTCCTCCGGGGTGTTCTTTGTGAAAAAGAAAATCCAGCTCTGTCTTGGGAGTATGGAGAAGGAGGATGTTTATGTTTTATCAAGGAAAAAGTCAGCATTTTTTAAACATTTGGAGCATAAGAAGTCATTTGTGGATTTTCTGATTTTTAATTTTGAATAGATGGATCCTAATACACTGGGAAAAACTTAGGTTAAGAAATCATAACATGTAAATATTTTACATATGCCTGATAACACTCATATTTTTACCAAAGTAAAAGAGATATATAGCGATTATTTCACTGATCCTCTCTGTTTGCCAAGTTGTTGGTGCTTGGAAATCTGAGACAGAAATTCCATTTCTGCAGCAGAGATAATCCCATTCTATTGTTTTAACGTATTTCCAATTTTACTTATAACAGGTTTTACTGAAAATGGAAATATCATTATGAGGTGAAACATTATTTGAACCAGGCAATAGTCAATATGCAAAACAAAAACATTATTTAATTATTTTGATTTAACTCCCTCAAACTCCTCCTGTCCATGGATTTTGTCCAGTTCCCTCTGTCCTACAGCTGCCCCCAGGCCTTCCAGCCTCTCCTGGGGCTCTAGCTGAATCACAGTATCTCAAAATCCTCAGAGCAGTGCAAAAACCTGTAAGATGAGTAGCACAGAGCTCATTTTCCTTTTTGCCATCTGGAACCAAAAAGAGAAGGTAAACTTACTGTCCAGCTACAGAATGACATTGAAAGCCACCGTATTCCCTTCACAGCACCCACCCTCCACAGACACAGACACATATGAACTACAATACATATACATACATATACATATGTGTGTATACATGCGATTTGATAATGTCATTTGACCAATACTTAGGCCTTAGGGACACATACCTAATTTTAAAATACAAATCCATAAGAAAGTATGATTCACCCCCCCCCCCCGCCCAAAATTTAACTCTACCCATGTATTTCAAGAATGCATGCATACCAAGTACGGGAAGTGGTTTGTGGTACAGAGAGATGGTAAAAGACAGGTGGGCCATTTGGGAAGGTGGTTAGACACACAGGCTGCAGATTATCCACTCTGAGACCAAGTCCGTCTTGGTCACTCACAAGGTAAGTAACACTTGATAGATGTTAATCTCTCTGGGCTTTTCTGGAAAATGCAGGAACACTACCTCTCAGGATTGTAATCAATAAGACTGTATATTTAAAGCAATTCGCCCACTGGCTGACACACAGCAAGAACTTTAGAAGTCAGTTCTTGTCATTCCTGCCAATACTGTCTCACTCTTTGATTTGCCCCCAGGAACAAGTACCATAGTAGTTTTTAAAGCAATCCTGGAAATGTAAAGCAAAACCATCACCTCATTTAAAAAATTGTTACTTCGGGACGCCTGGGTGGCTCAGTTGGTTAAGCAGCTGCCTTCGGCTCAGGTCATGATCCCAGCGTCCTGGGATTGAGTCCCAGCAGGGAGCCTGCTTCTCCCTCTGCCTCTGCCTGCCACTCCGCCTGCCTGTGCTCGCTCATTCTCTCTCTCTCTGACAAATAAATTAAAAAAAAATACATTTAAAAAAAAGTGTTACTTCTGTGTATTTGAAATAAATCCTTTAAATACATTTTAAAAAAAAAGTGTTACTTCTGTGTATTTGAAATAAATCCTTTAACCCTTGGATTCCAGCTAGATGTCTCCAGACCTCATATTAAGATGCTTGCTGTCACCAGGTATCAGAGGTGGGTAATAATTTCTGCCCCAAAGGAACAGATAACACTTCCTTTGAATATCACTGTTCCAGTGACTTGAAAAATAAAGTTTGTGACCGGGACATGAATATACCTTATTTGCACTTGGCTCATCTATATATTACACACAGAATTTTTTTCTTTATTTTTGTCCTGTTTGCTTTCCATAAATGGGATCCTACTAAACACACTGCACACAGTTGCTTGCATTTTGTCTGACCAATACTTCATGGAAATCCTGTCCATTTAACTGGTCTAGTTCCATTTCATTCTCATTAATGGCTACACGATATTTTATTACTGGGACAATCATTTTGTCACCAGGGTTTTGTTGTTTTGCCCCACAATTTTGTTTTTCATTCTGTTTTGCTACTACAAATATTCCTTCAATATGTTTTCCAGGTAGCCCATTCCTGGGAATCTATCTCATACAAATAAAAACACTAGTCCCTAAAAGGGACTTTTGGGTCAAAGAGTGTATGAATTTGAAATTGCAGTAGAATCTCCTAGGTAGCCTTCCAAAAAATCTTAAATGATTCACATTTCCATCAACACAGAAATGTAAAAAAGAATTTGAAGGGATGTGTACAGAGCACCAACCCCATCCATGACAGAGAGGGAAGAGGAAATGAAAATCTAAGAAAAAGAGAATAATTAAGCCTATTATGGTTGAGTTGAAACTCAACAGAATACATATATTAAAAATTGTAAATATGAAGACTATACATATGGTAAAAAATAGTGTAGAAAAACATAAATAAGCTCATAAAAGTATATGCAAAAATGTCTTCTATATGCTATTATGTCCTCTATTCATGTAAAATGTTATTACAGAATGAAAAAAGTAGAACTCAAAATTATACTTCACTATTAGAACCATGTACAACCTATATTTCAGTATAAATACATAGAAATACAGTTCCTTTGTGGATGCATCTTAAATAAAATTTTTTAAAGATTACTTATTTATTTATTTGACAGAGAGATTGATTACAAATAGGCAGAGAGGCAGGCAGAGAAAGAGGGGGAAAGCAGGCTCCCCACTGAGCAGAGAGCCCAATACGGGACTCAATCCCAGGACCCTGAGATCATGACCTAAGCAGAAGGCAGAGGCTTAACCATCTGAACCACCCAGGTGCCCCTTAAAATTTGAATAAATTTATTTAAATAAAAAAGTCTTCTGAAAACTACCAGCTGCAAGAAAATATATCAATTATTTAATATCAAATATGTCAAAATGGTAATAGTGGTTCTCTGTGGGTCATTTTCTTTCTTTTTACTTGCCTGTATTTTTTTGCATGAGATTGATTATTCGGAATTGTCTTTTCCGTGTAAAGGACCTGTTGCAATCAAGAGCATCTACAGCCTTTTGGGGTTTATTCAAAATGGCTCCTCTTCCCATGCTGTAGGAGGCCGGCACGATCTGCCACTCCTCCCGTCCCCGATGGCTCATGGCCCAGTCCCGCTCGGGTAGGAAGAGGACTCAGTGAGGGAATCCGTGCGGATCAACCGCTGGCTCCTCTCCAACCCCACCTGCTTCTCTCCTGGCCCAGGGCTACCCGTCTTCCCAGCATGCATGATGCGTGGGTTGGGGTGAACCTGTGAGTGCCTCTTGCAGCAGCAGCATCAGTAGTGTCATTTCCTGAGCGGCCCCCAATAGCCTTTCCACATGCAAAGCTGCAGGCTCCTTTTATTTCTGCACGTTTGATGGCGATGAGCACCATGACCTAGAAGGTTCCATGGCGATGGCGAGCCGCGACTTATTGGAGCCCCAGCATGGAATAGCCTGGCCCTCCACCTCTGCTTAGAGTAGAGCTGCCTGCTGACTGGAAAAACTCATTTTAGGTTTGATGTGAGAGTCAGTAAGTTCTAATGGTGTTAAGCTACTGAGATACAGGTGTTGAAGAAGAAGAAGAAGAAGAAGAAGAAGAAGAAGAAGAACAAGAACAAGAACAAGAACAAGAACAAGAAGAACAAGAAGGAGGAGGAGGAGGAGAAGGAAAAGGAGAAGGAGAAGAAGAACAAGAACAAGAACAAGAACAAGAACAAGAACAAGAACAAGAACAAGAAGAACAAGAAGGAGGAGGAGGAGGAGGAGGAGGAGAAGGAGAAGAAGAAGAAGAAGAAGAAGAAGAAGAAGAAGAAGAAGAAGAAGAAGAAAGGGAAGAAAGAAAAAAATGAAACTCTCAAAAGAAAAGAACAGAGATGTGGGATGACGATGGATTCAGTTTGAAAGTACAATAAAAGTCAGCTTTGAAGAATTGGTTTTCTACAGCTATTCCACATCAGTGGTGTTTACATAAGAGCAGTTTCCTCCACAGTCTTTAGCAACTCATGAATCACGGCTCTTATCCTCACTCAGAGACAGCTATGGGGACGAGCGAAGTGAACATGTGGCAGGAGCGAGCCAACCTGAACTCTCCTCTCACTGGCGACTCCCACAGCCCCGCGTGCTCCTGGCTCGCCCTCGGTCCTCCCCGGGAGCACTGTCTCTCCCAGGTGTGAGGAGACCACCCCACTATCTCAACTTCACCCCAATATTGAACCCTTACCAAAAGCCCCATCATTTTCAGATACAAGTCACAGTAAACAGATGACATCCCTAAGCACCCCGCCCTGCGTGACTATGGGGGACACGTGTCCATGTGGCAGTCGGAAGCCCTGGCTCCCAGGCCCAAGGCATAAACAGCTCCAAGGCTTGGACAGAGCCCCTCATCATGCCCTGTTTTCTCATCTGTAAGACAGACGTCAAGGAGATTATGGGCCACTTACCTCACAGAGCTGTTGTGAAGGGCAAAGTGAGATCACAAGCTTAAATAAGATGCAAGGTATTGTATTTATTTCTAGAACTGGCAGAAATACAAAACTAACTGACTTCCTAGCATCGAGGAAGTTGCCTGAATATTGTTTCATATGGACTTTTATCCCAAGGACTTTGAAGATCCTTCAAACGGTTTCTTGCTGTGCCTCCATGGGCCTGCCTGGGGTCTGCCTCTTTAGCCAATGAGGGGTTAAAGAGAAATCTGGGACCCCTGCTTGACGCGGTTACAAATTCCTGTACTTATCTTCCTTCATCCACCACCCCACTACTACTGGACTACTCAATAACTGTTATATTAATAAGTCTTCTGCGAAGTATTTCCTGTTCTTATTTAATGTCCAGGAAACTTCACACATTTATCAGAGGGCATTTTCAGCATCAGAATGGCACATCCTTTCCCTGGATCATCTGGTTGCTGTTACATGTCATTCTTCTCTGTTCTTTGCCTCTCCTTTCACACAATGTCCCCAGATCCTAAAAATGTTCCACGCGCCCAATGTCACCAGGAGGCCAGATTTGCAAGGATGCTTGCAGGGGGATACAGGAAGTTCAAATTTGGCTTTGCTTTTAAGCACATTCAGAGGAACACCGGTTCACGGTCACATTTCAGTACAGCTGCTTGATGTATTAACTTGCATTCGGGAATCGAAAATTTCATGTGTGGCTGCTTCCTGTTTGCATTTTCGGAGAAACCCATCCCGTCTCTGCAACTGCGCTGTTGGTTTGAGGTGGCAAGGCCAGCTCATGAGCTCTGTTATTCAAAGATTAGAACACAGCACCACTTCTCCCCGAGCGTCTGCAAGGCTCTGACAAGTAGACAAGCAGACTTAGGAGCTCTGTGCATGGAAGGGTTCTCCTCCGTGGCTTTGATGGGCAGACACTGACTTTGAGATTGATTCACACAAGGCTTACCTTCATGAAAATTCTTTCCTAGCAGCCATCAAGTAGAGCTGTGTGCTGCTTTCTATGGGGATTGCAAAAGAGCATAATTTAATACCTAAATTTGGTCCTTCTCCATGATACTTAAGAGTAAGAAGAATCAAAAATTCCAGGGAAGTTGAAAGATAACAAAGAGAGAGAGAGAGAGCAGATCAGCATGTCTCAGACTGATTGAGTCTACAAGTCTTGACCTTGACTTGCCTGACTGAAGGTCACAATTATACACATCAAAGAGGTGGCTGGATGTGGCTTGGATACAGTTGAAGCAACGTTCAGCTATTTTTAGAAACCAGTATGCAAGGAACGGTTGAGAACACAGAAACGGAAGCCAGACTTCCTGGGTTTAAGTCAAGGCTCAGTCTTTCACTCTCAGAAGGACCCTCACCAGGTTATTTAAGTTCTATGACTCAATTTCCTCATCTGTAAAGTCAGCATCATAAGCCTGCGCATTTTGTGGCGGGTTAAACACACGAACGCGCGTGAAGCGCTGACAACAGCGGCTGACACACGCCATGCTCGCGACTCTCGCCCTCACTGCCTCCTTTACCAGGAACTTGGGCAATGAGCGCTGCCAGTCTCTCTTTTAAAACACCTCTTGATGGTGGCAAGGAACTGGTGAATCTAAGACAAGCAGGCAGAGAAGAGGGAAGGGGCAGGGCCCAGGGTGGGGACGGAGAAGGCAGCGCGTGTCAAAGGTCTCCGACTGGGTGACGGATTTCAGCTGATTTAACTCAGTTCAGTTCACCCCAACATTTACTAAGTATTTACTTGCCAGGGGCTCACCCAGACAAAGGGGGTTCACAGACGAACAGGACTCGATGCCAGGCTCAGCTAGGGTCACTGAAGCGGATCCCAGGTCAGCCAGACTCCCCCTCACTGCCATGCCAGTCCTACCTCTAGCCCTTTGCAAAGCTGTTGCACCTTCACCTCCCACCATCCAGACCTTACCTGCCCTTCAAGGTCAATCCCCAGAACCCCTGCCTCCTGAAGCTTGCTACCATCACTCCCACCCACCCTCCTCTCTCCATTTTTGGGGCTAATACAGCAACTGCAGTCGCTTGATATGAATTTAACCACAGAAAAGGTTTCAGTTCTTGCTACACACCCTAAAGGGACTTCTCTATCCCCCTCCCCTCTACACACACACACACACACACACACACACACACGAACATAAGTGAACAGGCAGTTCTGCATTCAAACATCAGCTCTGACCTTGAGAACTTTACTCAGCTTTTTTGAGCCTCTATTGTCCCATCTGTAAGCTGGGTAATACTGCATACCTATGTCAAGGGTAGAGGTGAGGATTAAGGGCCTCGCTCATATTAAGCGCCCCTCCTTAATGGTAGAACTTCTCATAATCAGATACTTAATAGAGCTTTTTTTTTTTTTAAGATTTTATTTATTTATTTGAGATAGAGAGAGCACAAGCAGGGAGGAGGGCCAGAGGGAGAAGTAGGGAGACTGACACCGGGCTTGATCCCATGACCCTGAGACCATGACCTGAACCAAAGGCAGACGTGTAATCTACTAAGCCACCACTCAGAGCACAGGGCTTGGCACATTGTAAGTGTTCAGTAAATGTTAGCAGTTTATATTACAATTACGATCAAGGTCATTGTCATTATTTTTATGGCTGAGCAAGCAGCAGAGGCAACTGATACCACCACCTAGAGACGCACTTTGAGCAAGCTTTGCATGCTGAGGAAAATCCTCATTTCCTGGTCGCTTCTCACTTTGTCCAATCGCCGACATTGCCCAAGCGGGAGGGGGGGGGGGCAATTGGAATTCTCTCCTTCGTGTCCCAAACCTCTGCCTTGTGGACAATTTATTCCATGAGGCGCTTATGCAGCGTGCTGAACGCGTTTGATCTCCCTCCATTGGATTTGTAGAACATCAAGAAGAAAACACTGTGTGATGTGTATGTAATGATATCACAGTTCCCTTCCAAATCTAAGGGAGCAGAAAAGATAATACAATGTTTCATGCTGGCTTGTTGTGTAGTTGTCTGAATGGCCGGTTCCAGGCCAGAAAAGCAGCACCACTTACCCACTGCCTTTGAAGAAAAGTAACTGTTAAACATAAAGCGGAAAGAATCTTTGGGATAACCTTATCACTCTGATCAGACCGTTAGTCTAGCATGGTCTAATCCTTTCCCAGACTCAGGCTCACTAAGTGCTTCTTGGTTAACCCTCACCAGTATGGCTTGTCTCCAGTTGGGGTGACATGTTCTTTATGAGCTGTTCTTATATAGAATGTGAAGGATACATGATCACCTTGTACAAAGGACAAAAAGAACATCATGATGTCCGTTCCAGCAGCGTCCCTGTGTTTTCATTTCCAGCAAATACCAGAGCCTTCCATCTTTCACCAGCTTGTGTGTGGGGAGGGATGAACAAAATGTTCTGACATGAGCTTGTTTCAAAATTTCTACCAGGGAAGCAACTTGAGGGATTTAGCAGGAGAAACTGTGGGTGTGTTATGCTGGTCATGCTTAAGGAACTTGGAAAACAGAGTCAGAGAATGGGGGTTGGGGGGGGTGGGGAGTTAGGACAGAGATAACTTGGCAGTGAAGCAAAAGCAAACCAACAAAAACAAGGTGACCTGAAAGGGGAATTGAGGAGGCTCCTGGAGAAAGGGGGCATCAAATTGACAACTTGGCCAGAAATCTGGACACTGTAAGAGACAATTTAGTACTGGGTCATGCCCTGGGCTGAATTTATTGCTTCTTCCCTTGTTAACTGGCCTCATGTTTAAAGTCAAAACTGCCATAGGCTCCAAGGGATTTTATCTTTGTCATTTGTATGATCTGCCTTAAAATAGGTACCCTGAAAGGAGCCTCCCCCGCTTTGAGGTTTCTTACCCCAAGTGAGAAGGACATCCCCACCCCATCCCCATCTGAGTGAAGAAGGCAGAGATGCTGTTTTTTTGGATGATGAAATAGATTTTTCAGTTAGTAGATTTGAAAGGTGGTTCTGAATGAGGTCGGCGCTCTGAGAAATGAGTGAGGCCGGGAGGTGGGGAGAGGGGTGGGTGCGCTGCGGAGACGCAGGAACCCAGGGGGGTAGGACATGTGGCAGCCAGCAAAGAGGTAACAGGCCCGCGGACCCCTGGGCCTGCAGACAGAGGGGACCGGCCATCTCCACTCGCCAAGGCCTGGTGGTAAGAGGATTCTGCTCTCTCCTGGCGACCGGGAGATTAACGAGTGAACATTCATGTGAAGCCACGTTTTGCCAGTTCCAGGTGAGTAGGGAAGATTTCCCCCTGAGCCAGAGATGTTAACAAAGAAGGTACGTTAAGAATGCAGCACGGACATCAATCACCCCTGGGTGCAGAAAACGAAGAGGCGCACCTCTCCCCATCGTGTCTAGGAAGCCCGGCGCCTGGGAATGCAACCCAAAGGCGGAGAGGCGAGGTCTCCGTCCTCTTCTCCAACGCGGGCAGGCCACAATTGGTAAGGCGAAGTTAAAAACGCGCAACGCGTTGGCTCCCGAGGCTAACGATGTTTACACAGACATACCACGCCAGTGGAACGGTCCCAACATTCCGCGCACGGTGCAGGGCAGAGGAGGTGGGGGCGCGGCCGGGCCGCCCCTCCCCCGCCGCCTTCCTGCGCCGCAACCTGGACTTGACCCCCGCGAGCCTGGCGCGGCGCTGCCGGGGCCGCCACGCCGGAGCCGGGCGCTGAGACGGGGCCGCCCGGGGCCGGCGTCGTGGCACGCGTTCGCGGAGCCCAAACGCCGCAAGGTGGCGGGAACCCGGTCCGCCCCGATGCCGAACCCTTTCAAATGCCTGGACCACTTGTTTGACTGGGGGTACGCCTGCCCCTCCTCCCCGCCCCCCCACCCACTGCCGCTGCCGCGGAGGACGAAGGTTTTGTGTCAAAGCGCTGAGATGTGAAAAAGGAGGAACAGCTCGACAGCTAGCGTCCAGCGTAGAGAATTGGAGGTACGCACGCCCCAGAGGGGATGCGCTCCAGCCCGGCCCTCCTCCCCCGGCATGCGGCTTAGGTTTTCCAAGGTCCTTTACGGCCCTAACATTCTGACTTGTCTCCTGTGGATCAGGACTCGTGGCAAAAGGAAAAATTACTCCATAACTAGAAATTAGCCAAAGCGCAGCTCTAGAGAGACAAAAGCAAACAAACAAAAAGTCTCACATAACCCCAAACATTAGATCCTGTTGCATTTTAACTCTATTACTCTGTAGAGATTATTTATTTCTTTAGTAACAAAGGTAATTGATTAGCGTCAGTGCCGAAAAAGAAAAAAAAGTGCTTGGGTCATTTGTCTTAAGGAGGAAACACAAATCCATAAATCTCCAGGCTCGAAGAAAGAAAACTCTCTCTATTCCCCAAATAGGCAGATCTTCCAAACAAGTCCTCTTTTTTCTTTCTAAATCTTTGCTCTTAGTCACCTAAAATCAGTGGCTTTCTTTTTCTGAGAATCATATAATTTTTAAATAAAGGAAGAAAAGAAAGCCCCATTCTGCAGCATGGCCTTGGAAAGCTGTGCCCAGAAAGAAGTATACTGAGATTTTATTTTGAGAGGGTTAAGAATCCCAAGCAAAATGATTTTCTGTCTCCTGAAAATATATGTAAAATAACTTAGAAACTAGGTGTTACGCAAATTTACAATATGATTCTTAGACTCTCTTCTGGTTGGGAAAAGAAACACTGATCTAGTTACACCAACAGAATGTTCTACAGGCGATGTTTGATTCACAGGCTGCATGATCTTTCCCCACCTCCTCCCCAACAGTCACATCAACAATAAGGATTATATTTCTGACATTTATGGTTTTAA
Organism: Mellivora capensis; assembly: GCA_004024625.1. Classification (NCBI taxonomy): domain Eukaryota; kingdom Metazoa; phylum Chordata; class Mammalia; order Carnivora; family Mustelidae; genus Mellivora; species Mellivora capensis. Next base: position 88,578 of record PISX010003835.1, read on the forward strand.
AAAGGAGCAGGAAGGTGATTGATTCAAAGTCTAGTTGTTACCAAAACAAGGTAGTAAGGCACTTGGTGTACATGAGAGGTTAGAGGTGCAAAAGCTCATTCTACTTAGCAGCGTAAGGAGTAATCTTCTGAAATGCCCAAATAAAGTCTCCACCCCCCCCTCCACCCATCAAGCTTTTTCCGCCACCCCCACTCGCCCTCCCCTAATGTTCCCTCTCCAATCACCCAGGCCTGCGCTGGCCTGAGACAGGCTGGAGACCAAGACGAAACACTGGCCCCACCCCTCCCCCAGCTTCCCAGGGACAGTCCTTGCAGTGGGGTGAGTTTGTTGTGCTGACCTTGTGAGCCAGTGACCCACACAGAAGGACACTGTGTGCGGTCACTGAATTTGCTGGCCTCGTGTGTCCCTGTTCCTATCAATGAGGCGGACAGGGGGAGGGGAGAGCGGAAGCGGGGAAGGATGGTTATGAGGACAAGGAGGACCAGAGACCGCAGCTGCTTAGGTGACAATGAATAATTGGGTTGTTTCCTTGAAGCTGCTTGAAAATGAAGGTGGGCCGGGTGTCCAAACACCCTCCCACCCTCTCCTCTGGCTTCCTCCCACATATTCCCAGCCTCCTCTCTCCATAGAAAGCTTTTTATGCAAAGTCAGGGGCACATGTTCAGGACACAGACTCCAGAGCCAAAGGCCCCCTGTCTGAATCCCACTTCTGCTAACCCCGGACACAGTTTCATGACCTACAAATGACAACAGCGCTACTCACAAGAGTGCTCTGAGATTTAAGTAAATGAATTCATGCTCAGCACGAAGCCCAAATGTTTCCTTCAGTGATGGTTTTATTAAGGTCTCTTCTTCCTGAAGGGCTGCCTGCCTTACTGGCTGTGGCTTCCTGCCATTCTGAGCAAGGGTCGGACGTTGTCCTGTCCAGAGGGCAGGTGAGCTTATTAGATCTGCATTTGAAAAGATGTCATGGGAAAATGTAGAAAACGCAGGAAAACCCTCACTGGGAAGGCTACCATTTGCTGACCCCGACTCAGTGAACACGTTTAGACACCATTCCAGTTAAACTGGACAATGGCCCCCAAGGTAAGTTTTTTTTTTTTTTTTTTTTAAGATTGTATTTATTTATTTATTTATTTATTAAAGTTTTTATTTATTTATTTGAGAGAGAGGCAGTGAGAGAGCATGAGCGAGGAGAAGGTCAGAGGGAGAAGCAGACTCCCCGTGGAGCTGGGAGCCCGATGCGGGACTCGATCCCGGGTCTCCGGGATCATGATCTGAGCTGAAGGCAGTGGTCCAACCAACTGGGCCACCCAGGCATCCCCAAGGTAAGTATGTTTACTCCTTTTTACAAGGAGGAAATGAAGGCTAAAAGAGGTTGGTAATGTTCCTGGTTGCACAACTAGGCTCCGAATACAGCAGTAGTAAAGACCACGTACCGAGTAGCTGTAGCTGCCTGGCCTATCTCTATCCATTGAGTGTTCTCCGCAACGCTGAGATCGACACCATTATTCTCCCCATTTTACAGGTGTAGAACTGAGGCAGCATGAATAAATATCTCCTCCAAAGCCCAGAGGTACAAAGTGGCAGCTCTGTGGTTGGTGTAGAGCCTGGCTGACTGCCCACCCACAGTCCAACCACAGCACACAAGCCCTGTCTGCCACCGGGGAAGGGAGAGCCCTGACCACACCAGCCCCCACTGCCAATGGCTGCTCTGCTGTCACCATCCAGAATGCCCTTGAGAACTGCAGATCTCTTCAGACTCAGCCCCATGAGAAACTCACAGCTACCATATGTCATTGCTCTGTACTTAAATTTTCAAGACAGAATGGATCCTGATTTTTCTTTGTTCTGATTTTTGTTGTGGTTTCCAAGAATCATAATATAATTTCTCTGTATTGAGGAAGGATGACCTTTTTCCTTTTCCTTGCAAGGGTTTTTTCATTTTTTTCCCTGGAATATTTAAGAATAGGTCACCCTCAATTCTTTCCATGGGGCCTGAGCTGGATCCCGTGTGGGAAGTGCACAGAGTCCCTATGGAGGGCCCAGGATGAATCTTCCACAAGACTCAGAAAGAAGTTCCTAGTGCCAGGCTGGCCAGGGGAAACACAAGAGGCACAACTCCCCGGTGAACATGGCACAGACCGGAAGTCCCTCACTAGGCCTTCTGCACCTTGACCTTCAGCTCTCTAAAGTACTCAGGAAAACTTTGCCAACTCGGGCTTCCTGTTGCTCTTTTGCAAAGACTGACATTTGTCTGTTTTTCCCCCCCTTTCTCCAAACAGGCTTGTATTTAGACGTTGTTTAAGTGTTAAAAGTAAAAGTTTACTTCTTTCGCTTTCCCCAAGGTATGCTTCTAGAATTGAAAGAAGCAAACATTTTGGAAGGTGAGCCCAAGATCTCTCAGCTGGTAAAGGACAGACAGTGGGCTGCCCAGCCAGGTTTCCTAACTCAGTCTTCCCACTCTCCCCTCTGCACTTGATGTCCCGTGGTGTGGGGCTCTGAGATGTAAGGAAGGGACAGCTTTAGGGACTCGGGGCTGCCCTAAGCAACTCGTTTCCGTTCCTATTATTGTAATTCAGTTCTTCAAAGGTCAGCCTGCCCTTCTAGTAAAGGCAAACACACGCGCGCGCGCACACACACACACACACACACACAGAGATTTTTCAGTGCAGAAGCTCCATGCCCAACAGCTAAAATAGAATGTTTTGAAAGGGAGAGTGGGGCAGACAGAAGCCCTGGTTATTATAGTTAATTGAATTTAATTAAAGCCGTAAAAGCAAACCACAGTTTTGCAGTGGGTACTGACCATTCTGATTGCTTGGAGGACTCAGAGGAGTCCCGCTCTTAACTGATGGGCAGAGGCCCAAGTCACTGCCATTACCGAGCCTCTGTCCAGGGGCCTCTTTACCTTGATCTATCCGGGTAGTCTTGCATACACTATTTCTCTCCTATATTCTGTCGTTTTAAAGGTGATCATTGTGGTTCCTTCTCATTCTAGTTAGAATTGCACTTTGATTCCTTTTCCCTAAGAAGCTCAAAACGCTGAGTGAAATTTTCCCCTTCTTTTCCCTTTTCTGTTCTCTTTCCACCTCTCGATATTCTATCCCTCTTTGCCTCTCCATGCTCTTCCTGTTTCTCTTCTGGTCAGCCACCGTCCGCTGGCCCCAGACCGCCATCCAACCTGAAGCTGGTCTGCACCTGCCCCGCCAGGCCCTGTGCCTGGGGTGTCGGCGACGTCCCCGCCCTCAGCTTGTTCCCCCCTCTCAGTGCCCCCAGGGAGGCTCGGGAGAACACAGGCAGGCTCGGAGTGGTGCAGCCCTGGGACAGGAGGGACACCTAACCCTGGCTTGAGCGTATCGCCTAGAGGGGAGACTTTTCAGGCAGAGGGAATGTCAGGTGAGAAGGCGCCGAGGAGACGAGCGCAGGGTAAGGCAAGGAACTGCTAGTCATGTCCTCCCCTCCCTAGGCCGCCTTACGAATCTCTGTGGGGTCAGGCCTCCTCCTGCCCCTCCAGCTCCATCCCTACTTCTCCTTCCTTTCTATTTTTGGCTCCATTTCTATCTTTCCATCCTACAGAATTTTTTCTTCCTTGCCCCAGCCTTTACTCAAGTACTGTCAGGAACGTACTTCTCGCATCCCCAACCCTCTGCTGGCTTACTCTCCCATCCTGCCCTGTGGGTCCCCAACGAAACGTCCCTTCCTCCGGGAAGCATCCCTGACCTCCCAAGTCCAGGTGGTATCCCGTTCGCTCACCCCCATTCCTAACACTTATTGCCCGGCTTTATCACACCTGTTTGTTCGTTCGTATCACGCCGGGGACCACACGCTCTGTGGAGGCCACAATGCTGTCCGTATTGTTTATCTTTGTCTCTCCAGGCCAGAGAGGGCGCTGGGCATGCAGTCAGTGCATTATAGAGGCCGGATTCACCAAACACGGCTAGAAAGGAGGACACTGGGGCGTAGTGGTGTCAGGTGAACGCAAAGACGTAGGCGGGAGCAGAGCACGAAGGTCCTCACAGGCTGCCCTGCAGAGGCAAGATGGGGACAGCATGTGAGGAGAGAAGCAGGCCAGGGAGAGCCCTCATGGAGCGGAGTCGCTGGAGGCCAGCACAGACGTCCTCCTGACGCTCGCTGGACCCACGGCCAGAGGTCGCTCATCGCAGTCGGCACGAATCTCCTCCACAGAGAAATCCCTGGCCTGCCAGAGCCATGTTGAACTCTCTTGTAACCAGACGGCAGAGTCAGACCGAGGTGGCCACTACTCCGTGTCACACTTCCTTCAGCAGCATGTAACTTGAGGACTGTTTGTTCACGTCTGAAACAAAGGCGAAGCTTCTGGAGACCGGAAGAGCCCTACGCATAACGAAGAGGCCAAGGCTATCTCAAGGTTGGGACAGAGTGGCTGTCACTGGGCATCTCCCTCAGGGACCTTTTCCAGGGGCATTTACTCCCCACAGCTGGCCCCGCCACCGAGGTGGGGGGGGACTGCCCTCAGATGCCAGAGCTCGCTTTACCTGCATGCGGGGAGTGCCTGGGAATTCGTGGCCCCATAGGGAAGCCCTCAGCCAGTTACAGGAGAGCAAACACTCCATCCTCTGACCCCTGAGCAGAACAACTGCGATGTGGGCCCTGCCTGTCCTCAGAGACCCACGGCAGGACCTGGCTGCACACCCTCTCTTCACTCAGACCCCTTCCCTTACCAGTCCCATGCCACAACCCTGGACTCCCTGGGAGCATTCATTCAAAACTCACCTGCATGAGAGTCCTCATCTCTGGGCTCCATCTGGGGAACCCAGCCCGGGGCACAGGGTTCCTAAACCTCCAGGCAGAAACAAGCATTCTGCTGGAAGACCGAAAGCCCTGCGTGCTATAACCCAGCTGTTCACACACGCAGGCTTGCCATCCAAACCGAGGTCATCGTGGGTGGGGGGATGGGGTAACTGGGTGACGGGCATTAAGGAGGGCACTTGATGGAATGAGCACTGGTCTTATATGCAACTCTACCCTGAAACTAATAAAACACTATATGTTAACTAACTTGACTTTAAAAACAAAACCAAAAAAAGCAGTCATCTGAGGTGAGGACACACACTAAGAACAATTTCTAAACCGAATGGGTATTTTCAACTAAAGGGAGATACTTTATTTTTCACGTCCTAAATGGAGCCCACCCCCAATCCCATAAATTCAAAGCCTGGTGCTTTTGGGCACTTGTGAGGGGTCCTCTGATGGCCTTACATCTGGCCCAGGAAGAAGGTCACCACCTGCCTCAACTGAATGTGTCAGCGAAGGGACAGACTCCCTTTCCATACTTCCCACCTCCCCAGAGAATGTTGCAATCTTTCAAAATTTTGCCTGGAAAGAGAGAATTGGGTTTGGGGTGTGTCTGTGTATATTCAGGGAAAGACAAAGTTGGAAAGGGTCAGTAATTCTAATTTTCTATCTCAGGTATTTATCAGAGAAAAGTTTCAAAGTTTGTGGGTGAAGAGAAATCTTTTTTTTTTTTTAAAGATTTTTTTTTTAAATTTATTTGTCAAAGAGAGAGAGAGTGAGCACTGGCAGATGGAGGCAGAGGGAGAAGCAGGCTCCCTGCCAAGCAAGGAGCCCGATGTGGGACTCGATCCCAGGGTGCTAGGAACACATGAAAGTGCTCCTACATTCTTCCTGAGCTTTGACTTAGTTCTGGGAGTTTTTTGGTTTAAGATTTTATTGATTGATTGATTGATTTAGTGAGAGAGAGAGAGAGCACCCGCATGAAAGCAGGGGGAGGGGCAGAGGGAGAGGGAGAGAGAGAATCTTGAGCAGGCTCCACGCCCCGTGCAGAGCCCAATGCAGGGCTCGATCCCATGACCCTGAGATCATGACCTGAGCTGAAATGAAGCATCAGATGCTTAACCGAATGAGCCACTTAGGTGCCCCCACTTTACCTTAACTTAGGTTTAAGTTTCAGTCTTTCACATCGAGATGTTGCCGCATTAAAAGTAATGGAACAGATTAATGAAAAAGTCAAAAACAAGGGTTTTAAATAAACAAGAGGGAAAAACACAATTTTGCATTGCTGTTCCTTGAATGAGAAACAGAGATTTCTGGGTACTTATTCAGACCCTTAGGTTTGGGTGCAAGACGTGAACATTAAAATCATTTTTGAGGAGTCATCATTTTTTTCTCAGTCTGTCATCCATCAAATTCAAGAAAGATTAGAAACAGCATTTAGAGATCGTCAAGCCTTCTGGATGGCAAACCCAAGTCCTGCTCTGTGCCCAGCCCCTCCTCGGCCATCCAGCAGCCTGGCTCTGGGACTAGGGGGCTTGGCACCAGGTCCTCCTTGAGCAGACTTGCCCCATCTCGCCCCTCTGGGGCTCTGCTTCATTGCTGTGCCTGAAGCCCCTCCTTGAACCTGAAGCCCAGGCAGCAGCCTCTCCTCCCATCCCCGGGGTAGGGGGGGTCTGTGTCTCCCCCCGCAAAGGCTAATGAGCGCTCCATGATTGATTGAGCACCAGCATCCTGCCAAGCAGGGGACAGGGTGCTTCTCCTCAGCACAAGTGCCCCACACTTGTATCATTAACCCCTTAGTGCCTGTAATGCAGAAGTGGGCTGAGCACCATTTCCCATTCACGTGTCCTGCGGGTCTTGGCTCCACATCGGCCCCGACCGAACCTCAGCCCTTCCTCTGGTTAGCCCAAAAGATCTCTGTCCACAAGATCACTCAAGAGCTTGCGAACTTGGCTGGAGACTTGAGGGTCAAGAAGAGGAGGGGGCGCGGTGCATACTGTGCAGTCTCCCACCCTCCTCTGGCTCTCCCTAGATGGAGTCCATGTCTTGGGGTGTCAGCATCATCCCCCAAACAGGACATCACGGCTCTCCTACAAAACACAATGCTCAGGGTGTCTGTGTGGCTCAGTGGGTTAAGCCTCTGCCTTCGGCTCCAGTCATGATCTCAGGGTCTTGGGATGGAGCCCCACATTGGGCTCTCTGCTCAGCAGGGAGCCTGCTTCCCCCCCTCTCTGCCTGCCTCTCTGCCTACTTGTGATCTCTCTCTCTCTGTCAAATAAATAAATAAAATCTTAAAAAACAAAGCAACAACAACAAAAAACAAACACCACAATGCTCTCCCCAGGAGCGATTCTGGTGGATTCAGTTGAATACACCTGCCCTCGCACAGTAACATCAGGCTGCACAACCCACAGTGTAGAGAGGCTGACTGACGGGCTCAAGCTCACTCAGCTGCTAAGAATTGGGAATCTGCACTCAGGTCAGTCCAAAAGCCCCCCCTCTCTAAGATGTCATGTTGCCTCGCTGTGACAACATCGGCTGCCGACACTTCATTTCTTCCTTTTCCTCACAGGCTTAGAGTCTTGCCCCTGATTCCATCCCAGCTGCCAGAGCCAGTTCCTGACTGCGGTCCCTGACCCCCACCATGTCGCACACATACCTCCTGGGCCCTCCCTCCTCTGCTCCGCCCCACCCTGCCCCTGCTCTACCCACCACCCTGCACTGCACCTCTCAATCTATTTGATGGGGACCAGTTGCTTGGCCTGCCACCTCATCCCACATTCTCTGTCTTATTGGGCTTTCTTCCATCACCTGTCACCGGACCCCTGACCACTGGGCCACCTCCCATCCTGCTCACCCCCCACAGGCAGCTCCCACAGAGCCTTCGGATGGTATTGGCTGTTTTCAGAAGACAATGAATCTCTCCTCTCTTCCTTTCCTGTCCCTCTCACAGGCAAAGAATGTCTGCCTCCCAAGAATGATTCAGTTCTCCACTGTCCCTACTTGCCAGGGCGCTCGAGGGAGGATCGCGTAGTCAGTGGTGTTTAATGGAGTGACTGAGACATCTCTACCTCCCTTCTCCCCTCTTTTGCTCCATGTTGGCTGAGAAGGCAGCTGCCCTGGAAGAGATTTTTGGCCGATCCATTTTCTCCCCACTCCCTCAGACTTTCCCATGCAAAGCTAAAAATAGCAGCTCACTGCTGTTGTCAAACAGAAAGACAGAAGCCGATTCCCACCATCTGGGCAAGGACATGGCGGTCCTGCCCACTGTGTGGGCAGATGTTGGGTCCCAGCCTCGGGGAGCACGAAGGAGCTGGAAGAAACTTTCGGGAGGGGCTGGTATGCATTTGCTGTCCAAAGGGATGGACAGTTCTTGTCACAGGTATCAACTCGCAGTATCATAATAGGAGTCAGGATTCTCTGACAATCTGGCAACACGTTGGGGCTTTCCAGAAGGCCTCATGTGGTCCACCAACGCACACGTCCCTGGACGGCAGGCTGAGGGGCAGAGTTCACTGCACAGTGTGGCCCTCAAGTTCTGGAGGCTGAAGACCAGATGAAGCTTCACCCCGGGGGGCTGTTGGCCTGTGCCGAAGAGCTGTGACACATGCAAGCCCGTGGCAGGAGCCAAATTATGCAACAGCCCTCATTTCATCACACATCGCTCCCCTCCTCCTCTGCAAAGCCTTCCCAGCCGGCCCGACAGCCCCATATCTTCCTCCCCTGAGTTTCGGGCTCTACCAGCCACTGGGCACATAAACAGACATGACCTTGTGGCATTCCCAGCATCCTGTATGGAACTTTCACCTACTGCATTTTCTTTAAAGAGACGTGTGCATGAGTGTGTGTGTGTGTGTGTGCATGTGCATGCATATGTGTATGCGCGTCCTGGGGCAGGAGCTCCTGTGCAGAACAGAACTATGGCTGAGAATAATCACGGGAGACAGACAGCTCCCATAAACTGAGTTCCTCCCAAACGCTTGCTGTCTCCACATCCCAGCTCAAGGAATCCTCTGAAAGACCCTGTAAAGTGCCATAAAGGACAAACTGAGACTTCTTGACTTCTGTGTCTTAGCTTCCTGGTATCTAATCCTCCTTCTTGGATGTGGGGAAATTCTCCCTCACAAAGCATGGGGCTCCCCTTCTCTCACTGCTCACAAGAGGTTGCAAAGCCACACGTTTGCTTTCTGCAGGACATGGCGTGCGACCTGGTCTGGCCATTGAATTTGAATCAGGAATAAGTGGCAGTAAGAAGGGGACAGGGAGACCTTGTTCTAGCAGCAACACTGGCAGCAACACCTGGATGCGGGGGGTGGGGGGGGCGGGGGGCAGCAGGTCCCGTGGCTCCTCCTCTGTTTCCAGCACATTTTCTAAGCCCAAGTGGACCCACCCTTCTCAGTGATTCCTTGAGCGACTCAAATCCCATCACCAAACTTCTCCTGTACCTGAATAGGTCAGAATACATCTTCATTCCTTGAAGCCAAGAACCCTGGCTGTAGATTAAAATTCTCGAATCACAGGGTGGGATTTGAAGCTCAGAGAGGGGAAGTGACTTGCCCAAGGTTACATGCTCATGCCTGTTGATCGTAAAGCCTGTGTTCTTTTTTAAAAAGCCCTAATTAAAATCCCAGTAGGTTAGCATAGGGTGTTGTATCAGTTCCAGGAGTACAGTACAGGGGTTCAACCCATCACCCTGTGCTCATCAGAGAAGCGCCTACTTACTCCCCAGCAAAGCTTGTGTTCTTGACAACACTGATTGTTGAATGTTCAAAATGAGAATTGGATTATAAATGGCCTTCTTCTTGTGGACACTTCATAGACTTTTTTTTAACGAGATAATTAGGATAAAACCATTATATCGCTGGAGATAGTACATATCGGTATAACTTTTGTAGAACGCAAATCTGGAATATGTATCAAGCCCTTTAAAATGTCTGAGCCTTTTGGGGCACCTGGGTGGCTCAGTCAATCAAGCATCTGACTCTTGGTTTTGGCTCAGGTCATGATCTCAGGGTCGTGAGGTCCGACCCCGCATTGGGCTCTAGGCTCAGCTCAAGAGTCTGCTTAAGATTCTCTCTCTGGGCACCTGGCTGGCTCAGTCGCTAAGCAGTCGTTAAGCGTCTGCCTTTGGCTCAGGTCATGATCCCAGGGTCCTGGGATTGAGTCCCACATCAGGCTCCCTGCTCAGCGGGGAGCCTGCTTCTCCCTTTCCTTCTCTTCCTGCTTATGTTCCCTCTCTCACTGTCTCTCTGTCAAATAAATAAATAAAAGATTCTCTCTCTCACTCTCTCTGTCTACCACTGCCCCTCCCTCTGGACACACACTCTCTCTCTAAAATAAATAAATAAAGTCTTTATAAATAAATAAATAATTTTTTAAAAATGCACAAGCCCTTTGAGTTACTATTTCCATGCTGGGCCTCTATTCCCAGGCACTGCGTCTTGCCCTTTTCTTTTTATTATTGGTCCTTTATTTAAAAGCCTTTTTTTAGCACGTTTTTTCTTGTGTCCCCTACAATTTTGCAACACAGATATACTATATATTTATGTGCTGCATTTATGTCCATGTTTTATACATAAAAAGAACGATTTATTTCACACACCCCCACCCAGGGACAGTTATCACTGTCATCGAGAAATCATGTACTAAGGGAAGAGATTCATGTACAAAGATGTTCCACATTAATTCAATAGTTAATAGTTGAAAGTGCACAGCAAAGAGGAATAACATCTCTGCCAATTTAAGTAATAGCCATTTTAAGTGATTTTTAACAAACAAAACCTACCATTTGGAATTTTTATTATTTTTTTAAGATTTTATTTATTTGAGAGAGAGCGCACAAGTCAGGGGAAGAGGCAGAGGGAGAAGAGGACTCCCCACTGAGGAGGGAGCCCCCTTCGGGACTCAATCCCAGGACCCTGAGATCATGACGTGAACCAAAGGCAGATGCTTAACTGACTGAGCCATCCAGGCACCCACTTTTGGAATTTTAAAATTACTAATAAACAACTCTTGAGTCAAATTTGTGATCTAAATTGAGAACAGAGAAAATTTAGAAAGTACTATTAATAAAAATACACCATTGCCCAAACAGACTTTTCCCAGAGGCAAAGTCATTGCCTAAAACACTTATATTGCTAAACAGCAAAAAACAAAAACAAACCATTTATGTTTAACTAAGGGAGTTTTTTAAAGGGCAATAATAAGTTTATAAAGTTTGTAGTGCTTTTTATTTATTTTTTTAAAGATTTTATTTATTTATTTGACAGACAGAGATCACAAGTAGGCAGAGAGGCAGGCAGAGAGAGAGAAGAGGAAGCAGGCTCCCTGCGGAGCAGAGAGCCCAATGCGGGGCTCGATCCCAGGACCCTGGGATCATGACCTGAGCCGAAGGCAGAGGCTTTAACCCACTGAGCCACCCAGGCGCCCCCGTAGTGTTTTTAAATGCTTATCCAGTAACAGGAACTGTTAAAAAATCAGGATAAAATTATATTTACCATATGATTAAAACTTGATAAAACAGGGGCACCTGGGTGACTCAGTGGGTTGTGTCTGACTTCAGCTCAGGTCATGATCTCAGAATCCTGGGACTGAACCCCACATCAGGCTCCCTGATCAGTGGGGAGTCTGCTCCTCCTGCTTCTGCTCTGTGTGTGTGTGTGTGTGTATGTGTGTGTGTGTGAAATAAATAAATAAAATCCTTAAAATATATTAAAAAAAAAATAAAATTTGATAAAACAAACATACCCATGGATTAAAGTATGGACAAGATACAATATTATCACAGTCGTAGGGGCTTTGAATGGTTGAATTCTGGACAATATTTTTCCTTGTACTTTTCCATATTTTCCTACTTTCTATAATGAGCTTTTATTGCTTTTCAATAGGAAAAGTGTGTATGTTTTCAAGGTGAGCTAATTCTCCAGAACTGGAGTCTGGCCGGGTTAGGGAGGTCTGCAGGTCACCGCTCTCCTCCTGGGGGGCCAGAGGAATGGGTATCAGCTCTGTGCCCTCTGCCACTGCCTTGTTCTCTCCGTTGCTTAAGACATGTGTCCCCACATCCACACTCCAAATCCACCCCAGAGATCAGAGATGCGGGAGCCGCAAGAAGGAGAATTATCTGTGGTTGAAGCAAGTCTACTGCAGTTCATCTCATACGGGGAGGCGCAGGTGCTCAGGACCCCGGGGAAACACCTCAAGCCCTGGATCAGTCATTACTTGGCTGACATCCGGGTCCGTCCCGGACAGAGGTATTACGCCCGTCACCGCGGGCAAGATAATGGCTGTAAATACTCTTCTCCGCCTGGTGCTGAGATGACTTCCTACCCCAGGGGCAGCGTGGCGAGTGGTCCAGCAAGCAGGCTGCCCTGAGGCAGGACAGTGGCTTCTTGTGACAAGCATCGCACCCACTGCAGAGCCTGGGTCCTGTCATTTCTGGAAGTCCAATGCTTTGAAGTGTCGTGTGGCACCCCTGGGGCATGAAGTCATATCAGATCAAGAGTCAGATGCTCCCGGCACCCCACTTGGAAGCCGGAGAGCCCTGGCCTTGTGCATGGACGTGTGGCCGAGAGAAAGTGGAGTGGGCTGTCTGTGCATGGAGTGTGCCTCCCAGCTCAAGAAGGAAACAACTGCTGTGGACTGAACTGTGTCCCTCACAATGCATGTGTTGACGCCGTAGCCCTGCGGTGTGCCAGTCTTTGGAGATGGGCCTTTAGGAGGTAATGAAGGCTAAGTGAGGTCAGTAAGGTGGGGCCCTAAGGATTGGTGGCCTTATGAGAAGAGGCAGAGCTCTCTCTCTCTCCCTCTCCCACCCGCCACCTATTGCCCCTGCCGTGTGAGGACATTGCAGGAAGGCAGCACTCCACAGGCCGGGAAGAGAGTTCTCACCAGAAGCCAGACCCTACGGAACTTGATCTTGGAATTCCCAGTCTCCAGAGCTGAGAGAGAATAAAATCTGTTGTTTGAGGCACCCAGTCTATGGTGGTTTATGGCAGCCTGAGCAGGCCAAGACAATATCCTTCTTCACAGGGGACACCTAGATCCTCCCCCACCATCTACTCAAGGGGCCCCCAAAACAAGTCTTCCCCCATTCATTCCATCCCCTCCAGGTCCAGCCTGTAGCTCGGGCCCTTCTCTGTCCTCACCTGGAGGCGCCTGCAGGTTCCTCAAGTCTCTCTCCACCCCTGGTCAGGAAACTCGTCCTGCCTTGTCATAGCACCCCCAATCCTGATACGAGGCTTGGTGCTTGGTCGATGCTCAGGAAGAGCTGGTGGGAGGTGTGAGTCGTAAGCGCCCTGGCCAGGGGGTCCCACCAGAGAGAGAAGAGGTGGAGAAGCAGGGCAGGCTCTTCCCCAGCAATTAGCCATCACCATCTGGTGCTGGTCCTTCTTCGCTTCTCTGTTCCAGGGTTCCAGCCACCCACAGGTGGAAACGCCATAACAGTCTGACTCAGCACATTCTTTTTTTTTTTTTTTTTTTAAGATTTTATTTATTTATTTGACAGAGATCACAAGTAGGCAGAGAGGCAGGTTGGCGGGGAAGCAGTCTCCCTACTGAGCAGAGAGCCCTATGCGGAGGCAGAAGCTTAACCCACTGAGCCACCCAGGTGCCCCAACTCAGCACATTCTTAATGAATGCCAACCATGGGCCTCCTTCTCAGCAAAACCCTCAGCTACAATGTTCAATAAGACAATGTGGTGAGTTCCCCAAGCAGTAAGCAAGTAAATGTATTAGAGCATCTAAAATTACAAAGAACTGGGGCGCCTGGGTGGCTCAGTGGGTTAAAGCCTCTGCCTTCGGCTCAGGTCGTGATCCCAGGGTCTTGGGATAGAGCCCCGCATCGGGCTCTCTGCTTGGCGGGGAGCCTGCTTCCCCCTCTCTCTCTGCCTGCTTTTCTACCTACTTGTGATCTCTGTCTGTCAAATAAATAAATAAAATCTTTGAAAATAAAATAAAATTACAAAGAACTTAAAAACATGGGGGGAGGGCCTCACATCTTTACAACATGTGAGGAGATCCCAAGGCGCTGAGCTGTGTCCCCTGCATAGCCCTGCGTTCCTGATAAGCTGGGCTTGCATTTCAGCATTAAACCTCCCTCCAGATGCACCCTGCCATCCCTCCTCTCTCTCACTCTGTTTCTGTTCTGTCCCAAAGCCCGTGGGGCAAGGGCTACCTCCCTCCGCCCACCTTGTTTTTTTGCCCAGCAACCGCTGCCACTCACCGCCAACCTAGTCTGGGCCCTTCCTCCCTCACCGCCTAAGCCCTCGGAGCAACTGATTTCATGTGCTTCTGAAAGGTCTACTGCAGTTCTAACAAGTGAAAATATGTTCCTCTTCCAGGAATTGGAGGGCTTCTATGGAGACTGACAGAAAATACAGCAAGTCACACTACAGGTTTAAAAGTCTGTGCAAGGTCTGAGAAGGGAAAAGTCAATTCCATTGGAAGGCAGAGTTTGGGAGGAAGGCAGGGCGGGCCTTTCCAAAGATGTAGTATTTGAGCTACATCTTAAACAACAAATGGGGATTGGCCACACTGGCAAGCGGGGGGTGAAGGAGGGCTTTCCAGGCATTAGGAGGATCAGAAGGAAAGGCACAGATCCACGAAATTTCAAGGGCTTTACACTAATATCTATTACTGCCTAACAAATGACCCACAAACTTGGTGGCTCAAAACAACACACTTTTTTGATCTCACCGTGTCTGAGGGGCAGCAATCTGGGCACAGCTTAGCTGGGTCCTCACCTTCAGGGCCCTCCCAGGGTGTCAGTCATGGTGCTGGCCAGGGCTGAGCTCCCATCTGATGACTTGTAAGAGGGCTCCATTTCCAAGTTCACATGGTTGTTAGCATATCATGGTTCTTCAAGCATTGTTGAACTGAGGTCTAGCTGGCTGGATGCTGCCTTTAGCATCCAGTGGCATTTAGTGAGGTCTAGCTGGCTGGATGCTGCCTTTAGCCCCCTGCCAAATGGTCCTCTTCAACATAGCCACTGACCTCAGCAACCAGATGGAAATGACTTCCCATCACCTTCATCATACCCTGTTACAAACAAGCTGACCTAGCCCATGCTCAAGGGGAGAGGATTTCCAGGAGGTAGGGGAACCCCTGAGAGTCAGCCCCCTGCAGTCCACTTGGGGAATTGCAGGCAGTTTCATGCTCTGGCAACACAGGGAGGTAGGGGCAGAGGGGGACAGACCACAAGGGGCTTCAGAAACCATGCCAAAGGACTGGGGCATCGTCGTGTCAATGGTGGGATCCCTTCTCTTCTTTTAATGCACCTTGTGGTTTGGTTTTGTTTCTCAAAATCACATCAGCTTTAGTGCCCTAAAATCCCCGTTACATTTATACACCCTACATGGCCCATGTGTCCCCCCTCTAACGGCAGTGCCACATCAGTCATGTAGACACACCGAAGCCAGACTTAAACAGATGCAGCTGAAATCTTTTAAATCCCCAGACCTCCAAACAGGTAGCACCTCCAAATCCATCACTTTGACTTTGGCAAGAAGTTGTTCTCGGCTGTCTGAAAACCCAGAATGGATGCGGAGTGGGGGGGAGGTCAGGCAAGGACTGGAATGTCTCCCTGGGACCCGGCCCTCTCTTCTGGGGTCTGAGTTGCTCCCAGTCATGGTGCTGCCACCAGGCCTCAGTCAGTCCAAATCTATCACCAGCCCCGGTGTTCAGAGAGAGGCCCCAGAAAAGCCAACACTTCCCAAGCCATAACCAACTTTCCCAGAGGAAATGGCCTGATGCCATGATCCCTCATTGCTGGAAATGTCACTTGATTACGGCTGTCACAATGATGACTGCTCTTTCTGTTCCTCGAAGGTGAAGAATGTCTGCCGTTCTGGCTCTTAGAGGTTTTTACTGGCTTCTTTACCTTGATCACTTTTCCTCCACGTGTACAAGTGTGCTCTTGCCAAAGCTCGTTTCTCTGTGCTTAATAAAGCATTTTATGGGCTACTTTTTTGGCAGGAAGTCTCCGTCCTCCATTCTTTGATCTGCAGACCCTGCGTGTACCGAGCTAGCCCTGAGCAAGCATTACCCTTCCAAACTCCACGAGCCACGTCCAAAATATAACCCCCAAGGTTCCATTTGGAAGCCCTGGGGGTCTCTTCCTATGACCCTTAGATCCCTCTGGCTTTGGTCCTTGCCCTATCCATGATTCATCTCCCAAGGAAAGGAATGAAAGAGGTGATTATTTCTGGATTTTGATGATTTCCACCCAAGTACTTCTCGTGATCACACTCACTGGTTACCATGCATCCATTTGGAAGATGGCCGCCTCTTACGAAGGGATCATGACAACATTCCAAATGCAACAGCTTTGATCTCTTGGCCAGAAGACATCTGCTCGCCTGTTATGACATTTTTACCTTCTAGGTTCAGGCCAGAATTGTCCCCCTGCTCCCCAAGCGCGTCTCCCTGCCGGAGTATCATTCCTTCTCTGTTTCCTTGGCTTTGTGTTATCACTTTCTCTTTCCAAAACTTTTGCCTCATCCCTCCATGAAATATTTTACCTCGGACAGAGAAATTCTGCAGCTGACAAGCGACTGTATTGTCTTTGAAGTGTGCTGGCTCTAGGCTGAGTCTCTGGCCGGAGGAGCAACTTACTGGAATTACTTAGAAGTCTCCTGTTCCTTTGTTTCCTTCTCTGTGTTTATTCACGGAGGAGAATGTCAGCGATCATCGGGAGAGAAGGCACCAGAAGTCCGTTCCCCCTGTGAATCAGCAGAGGATGCATTTTCCACTTCCTCCCCTCCCACAAAAATCCACGATGCTGAACGAAGTCTCTCTTCCCCGAATGATCTCCATTTCCCAACCTCATCACCTCGAGTTCCTAATCCCCGGGGTCACCCCGCTTGGGAAGAGTACTGCCCTTCAAGTCAGGTGGTATGCTCCCACCAGGAGAAGCCAGACCAGAAGCTCCCTTCACAGAAACCGTTCCTCTGGGCCTCACCTGCATGCCTGCTCCCTTTGCAAGACATGGAGACAGGCATAGGCCTCAGTGGGTGACGAGTAGATTTGTTTAACTGCTTCGAAATTATTATTTGCATGCAGAAGGCCTGGGAACAAAAGCCCCTGTGTGTGTAAAAATGCCACAGGATTAAGCCTTTGTTTGGATCCCCTCTCAAAAGAAGTGTGATCATACACACAGCGAGGACACCTGAGAGCTAAATGAGCTATCAAATGGCCTAAAAGACTTGGCGAAGGACCATAATCTGGCCCACGGCCCCCATTCTCACAGTCCTCCAGTCAGTCATGCTACACAAGTGGCCAGCCTTTCTCTGTGTGTTGTGCCTTTGTCTCCAGGAAAGGGGTCTGCAGCCAGGTCTGCGGTAGGGGCCAGGGGAGGTGAGCAAGGGAGTGGGACCAGGCGGGAATGGAGTCAGTGGGGGCCCTGCGCCTGCCATATACAAGGAAAATGTTACGTAATAAGCCATTCGGGCTACTGAGACGGTGACCTGCCAGTTCCCGAGGCGGGATGAGTAAAACCAGAGTCAAGGTCGAAGGAATGGCCGGACTGCACAAGAGTTGGGGACACACATATGCCCATCTGACGAAAGTATTTATTTATAAAGAAATAACAAAGACCAAAGTCCAGAGGGTTGTTTTATCTGCAAGGAGAGAGGGAAGGGGCTGGGGAGGAGAACATAGGTTTCTGGGAGTTACCGCCAATATTCTGCTTCTGTGGTTCATTGGCCACTTCAGAGTTGTTTGTTAGAGAGGGAATAAAGAGCAAAGCCAGGCATGAACTGAAGGTAGTAATGAATGATCATTAATCTGATTCTGTGCGCTGCAGGGATCTAACGTAAAGTAATTCTCCTGGAGCTAAAGCTTTTATTATTCTGAAATAACTGTCTCTATCACTTGTACTTAATTTTTATTTATTTATTTGAGAGAGAGACAGTGAGAGAGAGCATGAGCGAGGAGAAGGTCAGAGGGAGAAGCAGACTCCCCATGGAGCCGGCAGTCTGACGTGGGACTCGATCCCGGAACTCCGGGATCATGGCCTGAGCCAAAGGCAGTTGTCCAACCAACTGAGCCACCCAGGCGTCCCTATCACTTGTACTTAAAGGAAAACCCAAGTTAATACCTGCTTAACTGAGAAATTCTCCCCCAAGTATTTGGTGGATTTGCTCCCCAGTAGTAAGGGATGCATGGCTACTGTTTTTAGTCCCTTTCACATGGTACATTGAACAGCACATGGTTCTTGGTGTCTGGACCACAGGGTCAAGTTCAGGAGACACTGGACCGGAAAGTGCTAGGCAGGGTGCCCATGACAGCTAGCCTGAATGTGACCCAGATGCCTTTGGCACCCCTGACATTCACTGGGGTTGTCAGAGCAGTGCTGGGAGTCAGACAGACTCAAGTTCAAGTCCCAGGTCTGCTGCCACCAATAAGCTGACCCGAGACAAATCCCCTAGCCTGCCTGAGCCTCGGTTTCCCAAATGTCAGCTGGGGAGTTTTAGTGCTAGGGCTGCCATAACAAAGGACTACAAATGAGGTGCCTGAACACAAAAGAAATCTATCCGCTCACAGTTCTGGAAGCTAAAAAGTTTGGCAGGACCATGTTCCCTCTGAAGGCTCTAGGGAAGGACCGTCATGGCCTCTTCTAGCTCCTGGTAGAATGTCAGGAATTCCTTGGCATTCTTCAGCTTATGGCTATACCACTCTCATCTCTGTCTTCATGGTCACGTGGCATTCTCCCCGTGGGGCTCTATGTCTTCTCATGGCTTTCCTGTAAGGACACCAGTCACTGGATTTCGGGGCCACTCAGATCAGTAGAACCTCATCCTAAATGAGGACAACTGCAGAGACCCCTTTTATCCAGAGAGGGTCACATTTTAAGGTTTTGGATAGATCTGAATTTCAGAAGCATACCATTCAACCCCATACCCGGAGATGAGGATACATTACCAAAAGAACTGTGATAAGAATTAAATTAAATAACGTGTGTAAAGCACCTAGCACATATCAGTGTGTTCATCACCATCATCATCCATCATCTCAGGGAAGAAGGGAGCTGGGGGAAATCGGAGGGGGAGACAACCCATGAGAGACTGTGGACTCTGAGAAACAAACTGAGGGTTTTGGGGGGGGAGGGCGTGAGGGGTTGGGTGAGCCTGGTGGTGGGTACTAAGGAGGGTGGGTACTAAGGAGGGTGTGGTGCATAAACAATGCATTTTGGAACACACGCACACACAAAAAATTAAATTAAGTTAAATTTTTGAAAAAAAAAAGATTCTTTTTCTGAAAACATTTCACCCTGCTAGCTAAGGTGACCACAGGGGAAACTGTCAAATAGGCCTGGGTTCAAATCTTGGCTGGGAAACCTCTGGAAAACTACCTAGCATCTCTGAGCCTCAGTTTCCTTATTCACACTAGTGGATGTGATATATGCATATACATCCAACACTTAAACGGCGTTTACTATATTCCGAGCACTGTGTTAAGAGAGTGACAAATCTTATCTCAATCAATCATCAGAACAACCTGTGAGTCAGGTATTATTTATTTTACAATCAAAGAAATTAAATCAGCAGGTATTTAAGATAGTTGGCTAAGGTCACATTGGAAGTGATGGAACCAGAATTCAAGCCCAAGCAATCTGGCCCAGAATTCCTCCAAGATTCAAACAGTTTTAAATAAATTGGCTGGTCAGTGGTTAGTATATATGACGCAGTCCGTAAAGTGGGGTAGAGTAACTATGCTCCGTCTTCCAAACCTTTCTCCTTTGCCGACCTCAAGATTGCTTTTCCTCTTTCTCCCAATTCAGACACCCTGTTGACTTTAAACCAGAGCCAAGTTTCCATGTTTAAATGTTCAGACTGCTCAAGTTCCATTCAGTTTCCTGGGGTATCTTGTCCTCTTTTTTTTATCTTGCTCTTACTCTCACCACTGTCTTATGACCACAGTGACAGGAAGGGTCACAGAATGGGAGGGTGCAGTGGTTCTCTCTTGGACAACTGGTAAACCGTGCGTTCCTTTGCTGGGGTGGGGACAGAGTGAAGCCACAGACTGGAAGCTACATATCTCAGGGACAGCCAGTCGAGGGGGACCACTCACCAGCCCTAGAACTTGTGTGCCGTCCTTGGCATATAGATCCTTGAGAGATCCATCCAGCATGACCTCCCCAGATTTAGGAAAGCCACCACCAGGGAAGAACACAGAAAATTCTCCCATGAGAATGTGAACCTGTGATGGCATCAGAGGTTGGTGAAGTGAGTTAACCCTGAGCATCTAGCGTTGGGTGAAGTGGGGTCCCAGCCAGGGGGGCCCTGACAGTGACCTGTCCTGACCTACTCTGAGCAGGAGGCATTCACACAGAGCTCGTCCAAATCTCTGAGACTTGGCATCAACCCCCACCTACTGCTAACTGGTGAGTAAGAGGAAAAGACCCTCTCCCTCCCTCTCTTGCATCCTCCTTCACACCGCCAGCCTCTCTTGCTCTTGCCAGAATCCTCCCATGGTCATGACATCTGTCACAGAAATATGGCCACTAAGAGAGTGCACACTTCTGCACCCACGATGGGAGAACTAGGTAGATCCAATCATAACTTAAGCAACTTCTGGGCAAATGTGTTCACCCTCCCCAAACCCACAATACGAGGACAGGCTTTCTCCAAAGGGTAAAGTGAGGAACAGCACTTGGCAAATTGTGGAGCGAGCCCTTTGCTACTGCTGCTCCACCCTTCCCCTCTTGAGGGTCCCTCCTGCCTCCCTCCCAGGCCCAGACCCCTTACACGCCACTGCCTTCCCTCCTTTCATCCTCACAAGACATACCCTTCCTCACCCCAGACTTTCGAGGGCCCCTGCCATTTTGATAGCAGTCGACGAGATTAAGGAAGAAACGCCCGCTAGTCTGCCCCCCCAGCCAGGGGGCCCCCTTGCCCAGGACAGCTGCACAAAAGACACAGCTGGTGGGAAGTCTTCAGGCAATTCCTGAACTTTCTGCAGCTCCCCGGTAAGCTGCTAGGATGCACGCAGGGTTTACACTCGATGTTGTGAGGTCAGGGTGGGGGTCTCTGTGACTGGTTACTAAGCCCATGAAACACACTAACAGAAGTAAGAAAGTCTTTGTGCTGGGAGCCATGGGGAAGCTGGACACGCTTATCCCACCTGTGCCCCGGTTCCGGGAAGAGGTGTGGACTTACGTCACTCACCCTTCACGAGCTCCCCAACAGGTGCCCCCCGCAAACAGCGCCCCTGGGCCCCTCCTCTGCCCAGCGCTGACCCCAGGGACCCCCTGGGCAGCCCACTGGATCCTCACCCCTCAGGACACCGGGTCCTGTGGGGGTGAAACAGGTGAAGGGGATGAAGGGCTACAAAGCTCCAGTTATAAAATAGGTAAGACCGGAGGGTGAGAAGTACCGAGGACAGAATGTCTTCTATAATATCGTTATGGGTTCGTACAGTGACAATGGGTGACTGCACTCACCGTGGTGAGCGTTCTGTAACACATAGAGCTGTCGATTCACCCTGTTGTACACCTGAAATGAATAGAATATATCGTATGTCACTTCGATTTGGGGAAAAAAAAAAAGGACTGGGCTGTCAGTGATCGCGCTCCACTCAGCCCATCCATTTTCAGAGATTCGGGGTTCCTGAGGATGGAAATGAATGGTACCCTCTGGGAAGCATAAATTATAACCAGTTTTTTTCCTATCTGTACTTACTTTGCATGTCTTTCACCTCTGTCTGAAATGCATGGAAAACCTCAGATTCTTCCTTGCCTGATGCCCTCCTCCTGTTTGTTGCTATATTATGAAAACAGTAAAAAAAACAACCAAAAGCACCATATATATTATTTCTCTATTCCAAGTTCCTCACATAAATGGGATTGTGCAATATTTGAGTGTGTGTGTGTGTATAAATTCCACTTACATGAGGTTCCTGGAATAGTCAGATTCATAGAAGGGAGGTTTGCAGGGGCTGGGGAGAA
Organism: Mellivora capensis; assembly: GCA_004024625.1. Taxonomy (NCBI): domain Eukaryota; kingdom Metazoa; phylum Chordata; class Mammalia; order Carnivora; family Mustelidae; genus Mellivora; species Mellivora capensis. Next base: position 110,296 of record PISX010003835.1, read on the forward strand.
GGAATGGGAGGTGACAGTGTCTAATGGGAACAGAGTCTCAGTTTGGGAAGATTAAAAAAAACGGAGATGGATGGTGACAATCATTGTATGACAATGCAAATTTACTTAATGTCACTGAACTGCATGCTTAAAAATGGCCAAAATGGTAACTTTCACATTATGTATCTTTTGCCACCAGGATATCAAATGTATATTATATATGTGCATTAGCTCCACTCTTATTTAGATATATAACTAATTTCAGACAGTTTACATTTTTACTTTTGATCTCTCGCCTCCTTTTTCATATCGTGTGCCTTGGTTTGGAATTTTTATCTCCTAAGTGTTTTCTGGATCTGGTTTTTACAGAACCAAAAGGAATACCCCTCCAGGAAAAACAAAAAACAAACAAAACAAAAAAAACAAACAAACTATGGCCCTCTCTTCTTTCTGTATCCCCCATAGCCAGTCACCCTCTTCTCAGTTGCTTTTAGGCAAAAAGCTTTCCTAGTTCAAGAGAAAGGCTGATTTTCAGTGGTACATTTAATAATTCATAAATCATGAGAGGTTCAAACAGGTTCAAAGTTTAAAAGTTTAAACGTTTGCTAAAGCTTTAAAGTTTAAACTGTCAGAGGCTTTGACAAAAAACTTTTCCTGTCTGGAATATTTAAGATTGTTGTGCCATATTATATTCAGGACTCTATTATAGCCTCCTCTCCCAAAATGTTTCTCCTAAGAGAATCCAGGCGCCGTTGGCTTCGCGCATTCTCCTCTGTGGCCCTGAGGCCCCGGGGTCCTGGAGGGCCGGCAGGTACCGGGAGCCGGCCTGGGGTGGGGGCCGCACTGAGTTGGCCAGAATCACCGTTGTGTGGGGATTTCTCTTTAAAAGAATGGAAATTGTAAAATGAGATCCTGGCAAAAGTGTGTAATGAGGTCTTGGCGGAAGACAGTGAGTTGTGCATAATCTGCTATTTCAAAATCTGGAAGCAGAGAGGCCAAATCTTCCGCTGGCCTCCAGCTGACCTCTAATTTTTCAGGCATAATTACTGTATTTGCATGTGCAATTGAGTGTGGTGTCAGCCACCCACGCCAAAGCACTTTTTGGAGTTTGCTGGGACAAGAACAGACACAGTCACTTCCACCACGAACTGTGCTCGACCAAGCAAGCGGAGAACATGGAGGTCACGTCTGACAATCTGGCCTTGGACCCCGATGCTGCATATACTGTTGTTTTGATAACGTCACTCCGTTTCTCAGAAACCTTCTGTGGCTCCCACTGGCCTTTCAGGTCAGATCCAAGGACTTAGTCATGAACTTTCAGCATCTCATGTCAGATCCTCACTGCGGACGAGCAAACCCCCAGCCTTCCCCCACCTGCCCTGCTCACTGCCACCTCCGACCCCGCTCTGTGTGCTCTGCTCCACAGCTGAGAAAATTTTCCTTCTCCTTTTCACCAAACACTTCTTTACAATTTTTTTCAGAATTCTCCCCTTCCTTATGGTTCCACAAGACATTAGCACCGGTGCCAGGAACAACTCAACACAATCAAATTCTTTCCCTGGTTTCCAGGATTTGGTGACAGGATGTTGTAAGATGAGCCCATGACACAGATGCACTAATGTCTTGGGATCCCAACTTGGGTTTCTACCCCCGAACGACGACGAGCGTGCTTTCACAGAAACGGCCTCCTTTCATCCTCACCTGCTCCTCTCCACGCCCTCCCCGGAGTCTTCAGTCCTAGGAGCTCTGCGGGCTTCTCCTCGGTTCCCGATGAGAACACCTGACATGGATCTTCAGGACTCTCCTGGGTGGCCTCTGGTGGCATCCAGGAGTCGCCACACTCTTTTCCTGAATCTTCCTAGTGTCCTAACTTTGCATGACTTTTTTCACCTCTTTTGTGCCTCCTTCTCCAGCTGCCCCCCTCCAGCATGGGGCACTCCGCGTGGCACATTCATGGCCAGTCAGTCCCCCTTCCTCTAGGGCTGCGCCCAGGCAAGCTCCCCTCCCCCTCTCCTAGTGGCCACATGCCAGCTCTCCCGTGGGTCCCGGCACCCCGTTGGCCTCTCCCCACTGACTCCCCAAACAGAATCTGGCAAACTCAACCCCTATTTCCTGACAGTCTATCAGAGATAGAAACCAGTGGAAGTCGCCCTGCAGAGCTGCCCCCTCCCACCTCCAGATTCCGAATTTTATTTTCTTTCTGCCAAGGCTCCTTTTGTGTTTCCCACTCAGCCAAGTACCTGGTTGGGCAGAGTAGGACTCCCCGCTGCCCCTAATGGCTTCCCCCTTTGACTTTCCCACCCCGAAGACTTCTGTGCCATCCTCTCCCTCTTCTCCATCCCACCACTACTTCTTAATTCAGCCTGTCACCATCTCCTGTTCTAACATGGCAATGCCCTGCTCCCAGGCTGCTCTTCTCCAGTCTTTCCTGTTCCCAGTCTTTACAGACATGGACAAGTCACGTCGCTGCCAAGGGACCGCAGCCTTTCCCTGAGCTGCCACCCACATTCCTGGAAACACAAGGCCCTTTGCCGTCAGAACCCCCTCGACCTTACCAGCTGCATATTCCCCCACAACCCTCCTCCTCCTCTCTCCACTCGCTGCTCCAGTCAGACCTGCCTGCCTTCTCTTCCCCAGTAGCCAGCCTCATTCATATTTCTGTGCCTTTGCAAATACAGTTTCTCCTGCCCGGAAGGCTTTCTCCGACTCTTTGCCTGCTGAGCCCCATGCATCCATCGGGTGCAGCTCACTTCCACCATGAAGACCTCTGGGATTCCTGTCGGCAGGGAGACATTCCTCGTCCCTCAGACTTCTAGACCACTGTGTTCTATGCACGTGGCCCCTCCATTGGTCACGTGCGCTTTACCTGCAGGACTCTGGACTGCTTATCTCTGATCCCTCCGCACCTGATACTCTGTCTGGCAATGCAGGGGCCAAGCTCCTCTGAAGGAATTAAATCTTGTGGCACCAAGGAACAACCTCCAGATAACTAAATACCCTCAGCATGGGAAAGTGTCATCTCTGATTCGGATTCTTGGTTCCTCTCTGGTTGTAGCCTGATAGAATTTTCACTATTCCTGATTGGGGAGTGTGAACTCTTGGAGAGAAAAAGAGAAAAATTCTCATTTAGATGACTCCTGTCTCCCCAGCAGACTCATGAACCTTCCTCTGTGGGTTGTAAAATCCAGTTATCCGGGGGCAAGGGGCACGCCTTTTGGGTACCGTGTGGAACATTCTGGTTTCTACCAGAGCGGATGTAAATCATTTTCTGCTAAAACCATGCAGATATTTGTAATGGTTCACAGAGAGCTCTGTAGTTAAGCCTCTGTTCTGGCATGTGAATTAAGGACAGCTTAGAGGAACACAGGCCCTGGGATATTTGTGGCTAGTTTGCTTACATCCACAGAGAGATGACACGGCTTAGCCTCGTACACGTCAGGCTTTGAAGTCAACGAGACCAGGGTTTAAGTCCTGGCTCCACCAGGAGGGCACCTGGAGCAGCTCACTTCAGCTCTCCACCTCAGGTCCTCATCTGTAAAACAGAAAGGGTCCTGGGGCTGCTGCGAAAATTAACTAAGGTCATGTCTTTAAAATGCGTATCACAGAGGAAGCCCTCAATCGTCGCTACAGCAGGTGCCGGAGTGCTAATGACTGGCACTTAATGCTAATGATCGCCTTAATCAGGAGCACAGGAAGTCCTTTATTTTTTTAAGTTTTTTTTAAAAGATTTTATTTATTTATTTGACAGAGAGAGAGAGATCACAAGTAGGTGGAGAGGCAGGCAGAGAGAGAGGGGGAAGCAGAAACTTAACCCACTGAGCCACCCAGGTGCCCTGGGAAGTGCTTTAGACACTAGAGATCTGTACCCACATATGCACACAGAAATACGGAAGTGCTTATGTGTGTATATGCATACGCATTTACATGTGTAAATTTATATATACTGTGTATTTATATTTGCACACATATTGGCTATAATGACAGAAAATTCTTACAACACACCTATGATGTAGGAACTCTGATTGTCTCCACTTCTCAGGTGAGGCAACTGAGTCAGGGTAAGTAACTTGTCCCCAGTCACCAGGCTAGTAGGTAGCAGACCTGGAATTTCAACGGAGGCAATCAGTCTGGAATCCGAGTCCGTGCTCTTCACAAGAGTTTCGAACTGCCTCGGTGCACTCTTCCAGTCAACGAATACTATCGTCATCACCATCGTCACCACCAGCACCATCACTGTCGTCATCATCGTCGTCCAGGATGCTGCTGTATCTAGCCCGTACGACAAAAGCCCTCTGGCGAGGCTGACTGTTCACACAACTCCCGGGTGGTGACTCTGTCGCACAAACAAGACTGTTATCTATCTGGCAGCATCTGGGCTGCCCCAAAGGTCTATCCTATGCAACACGGACACTTGGGTGGTAGAAAGCACTGTCTAGGGAGGCCCTGGGATTCCAGAAGACTGAAGCCAGGATACGAGCTGGCGCGGAGTCAGAGTGTGTGGCCCCTGGCACAGCTTCATCCCATTCGCCTGTTGTCTTCCCTCGTTTAGCTGGAGAAAGCCACCAGTGATCCCTGCCTCCCAGTCAACCCCAGCCAGACTGTGGGATTTTGTAATCGCGTCTGTCTCGGATGACGGCCCGCAGAAGTCAGACGTGGAGGGGCTCGCTCGGACTGTCCACGCATTCCACCCCTGAGCCAGGAAATGAGAACTTCTAACCCGGTGTCACTGTTTGGTTGTAAAAATCACATGTATTTGTACAATATGGAAGCGGATGTAAGTGTGTCTGAATGTCATAGCCTGGTTTACCAGAAATTTCATTTCAGTGTGTTTTCTTTTCTTCCCTGTTGTCACCTATATTTGCTGATTTTCCTTTTCTACCTGTTTTTCTCTCAATTTCATCTCAAAGTTTATTCTTGGCCGGGACCATATTAAGGCTCTTTGTCCTCTGTAGTCTGTGTAAAATAGGCTTTCCTGAGATATTTTTGCTTAGAATCAGGTGAGTCAGGGCACCCGGATGGCTCAGTGGGTTGCACATCCAACTCTTGGTTTCAGCTCGGGTTCTAGTCTCATAGGTCCTGGGATTGAGTCTCCGCATCAGGCTCTGTGCTCAGCAGGAGTGAGTCCGCGCTCTCTCTCTCTCAAATAAATAAATCTTAAAAAAAAAAAAAATCAAACAAGTCTGCCTTTCATTTCTGACTCTGCTTGGCATTAGGCAAATTGCCTTCTCGAAGCCTAAGTTTTGCATATATAAAATGGGTATAATAAAGAACCCAACTTGAAGGAATTGTTGGGAAGATTCTATATAGTAATTAACAGGAACTAGCACTCCCTGAAAATTAGCACAGCTGATCACTGCACAAGGTGCCTTCTCCCAAGCTTGCCAACAAAACTGCTAAATAAAGGAAGAGATTATAATGTCCTATTTGGCATCAAGCCTCTTTCCTGGAGGTACATCTCTACCCGGATGGAAGGGAGCAAAGACGGTCTCATCAGCCAGCCCTCAGCACACCGCACTAGGCACACCATCCTCTCGTTTAGGAAGCTATGATTTCCAGCCCTGTTTTACAAAAGAGGAACTGAAGGCAAGAGAGATGCTTGCCCAAGGTCACCCAGTGACTAAGAGAGGGGCACACGTAATTACCACGTGCTAAAGCAATATTAAACAGTAGCAATAACAAAACAATTAGTGGTAGTTGAGGGAGCTTACCACAGGCCAGGCACTGTTCATTTAGTCCTCATATCAACTCTATGAGGTAGACACTATTACTAAGCCTGTTTTACAAATGTGTGGATAGAAGGGAAAGGGTGTTTAGTGACTTGCTGAAGGTCATGTGGTTGGTAAGATGACAGAGCCAGAACTTGGAATGGGTGTTCCGAATTCGGAACCAGACCTGTCCTGTGCCGTCTCTGTAAAAAATGCAATAATCAGGGGTGCTTGACTGGCTCAGTCGGTTAAGCAACTGAGTCTTGATTTCAGCCCAGGTCGTGAGGTCGAGCCCTGCATCAGCCTCCATACTCAGGGTGGAGTCTGCTTCTCCCTCTCCCTCTGCTCCTCCCCCTGCTCGTTCAACTCTCTCTCTCTCTCAAATAAATAAATAAAATCTTTTAAGATGAAATAATTAAGTATGCATAAAAAGGTTTAGCCCAATGCCTGTGCACATGCACACACACACACACACACAGAGCACACACACAGCACACACACATATTATTGTCATTGTTATCACTGATAAAATGATAGTCAATATTTTAATATTGTTCTGCTTTTTCAGGCATTTCCACTCATCCATAAGATGTGAACTTCCAGCATGAGTCTGAGTGGACAGGAGCCCATATTCTCAGATTCATTTGATTTCTGGTCATCTTAACTGCCTTCTGCAGATGTCAACAGCAAGAGTCCCATCCTAACCTAAGTTCGTTATCACCCTGAGTTTTCTTTTCCAGAAGCCCTCCTACTGAACTGATCCTGAAAATCACTTTTCTTCCCGCAACAGCTCTACAGTTTTTCACTGCTATAAACAAACAAACAAACAAACAAACAAACAAACAAATTACACCAAATGCAGTGGCTTGAAACAACATACCTTTATTATCTCACAGTTTCTGGGTCCTCTGCTCAGGGTCTCACAAGGCTGCAGTCAAGGTGTTGGCTGTGTGGTGACCCTTCCGGAGCTCGGAATCCTCTTCCCAGCTCATGTGGTTGTGGGCAGAATTCAGTTCCTTGTGGCTATGGGCCTGAGGGGGCCCCTGGTTTCTTCCTGGCTGTTGGCTAGAGGCTGCCCCCAGGTCCTAGAGCCCCCCCCCCCCCCCGTGGTGCCCAGCTTTATGGCTCTCTGCACAGGAAGCCCACATCCCAGCAGCCTGCTTCTTTAAGGCAGAGTGAGAGAGTCTCTCACTCTGGTCCTCTAAGATGGAGTCTTAAAGAACAAAATGTAACCATGGGAACGATGTCTCATCACCTTTACCATATTCTACCACTTAGAAGTGAGTCTGGAAAACAGTGTGGAGATTCCATAAGAAATTAAAAATAGAGCTTCCCTATGGCCCTGCAATTGCACTACTGGGTATTTACCCCAAAGATACAGATGTAGTGAAAAAAAGGGCCATCTGTACCCCAATGTTCATAGCAGCAATGGCCACTGTTGCCAAACTGTGGAAAGAACCAAGATGCCCTTCAACAGACAAATGGAAAAAGAAGATATAGTCCATATATACAATGGAGTGTTATGCCTCCATCAGAAAGGATGAATACCCAATTTTTGTATCAACATGGACGGGACTGGAAGAGATTAAGCCAAGCAGAGAGAGTCAATTATCATATGGTTTCACTTATTTGTGGAGCATAAGGAATAACATGGAGGACATGGGGAGATGGAGAGGAGAAGGGAGTTGGAGGAAATTGGAGGGGGAGACGAACCATGAGAGACTGTGGACTCTGAGAAACAAACTGAGGATTTTGGAGGGGTGGGGGGTGGCATGTTGGGTGAGCCTGGTGGTGGGTATTAAGGAGGGCACGTATTGCATGGAGCACTAGGTGTGGTGCATAAACAATGAATGCTGGAACCCTGGAAAAAAAATAATATAAAAAAAAAAAGAAGCGGGGCGCCTGGGTGGCTCAGTGGGTTAAGCTGCTGCCTTCGGCTCAGGTCATGATCTCAGGGTCCTGGGATCGAGCCCCGCATCGGGCTCTCTGCTCAGCGGGGAGCCTGCCTTCCCCTCTCTCTCTGCCTGCCTCTCTGTCTACTGTGATCTCTCTCTGTCAAATAAATAAATAAATAAATAAATAAATAAATAAATAAAGCGAGTCACAGGTCTCACCCACATTCATGAAGAGGGAATTATATAAGTCAGGTCCTTGAGGGTCACCTTAGGGTGTGTCCACCACAAGCAGCTTACCAGCTTGCCTCAATTTCCTCTTCATTCCCAAAGAGGACCACTTCACCTTCATTTTCACCTCCACACCAAAATACTTTCTTCCTGTGTCTATAAAATCCCAAGATCAACCCTTCCTCTTTTTCCCACGCCTGTGTAGAGGTACGGTCCAAGCCAAGACTTCTCCTTTTCTCTCCATGTCACCCAAGATCATAGTCTCTTCATTTTCATCGTCTTTATTGGTATGTAACTTACATACCCTACCATCAAAGTGTACCACTCAATGTATATCTATGTTTTATTTATATCGTCACCATAATATAAATTTTAGAACATTTTTCATCACCCCCCAAAAAAAGCCCTATCTTTAGCAGTCACCACACCCCTTCTCCTCCCCACTCAGCCTTTATAACAGCTAATCTATTTTCTGTCTCTATAGATTTGCCTGTTCTGGACATTTCATATAAAGGGAACTACCCAATATGTGGTGCTCTATGACCGACTGCCTTCACTAAGCATAAGTGTGTCAGTTTCTGAGGCTCCTCTGTGTCATGGTATAAACAGTATTATCATGGCTATAAGGTTGTTTAGAATGCTGTATACAATACAACCAGGAAATGAAGGATTTAAACTTACAGAAATAGAGTGAGGAATGAGTGTCTTTATTCATTTTTCCACCTCACAATTTTTTATGAGAACTTACAGTGAAGTTTCAACTCACTAGGGTAAATTAGAAGTCAAAACTCATCTCTGTAACACGTGAGTTGTGTTTTGGGGGGAAAAAAATGTTAACCGGTATTCTCTGCTTATAGTTGGAGCTTAATGATTTTTTTAAAATGGGGCAGGGGCTTGTTCCGAGAGCCGACGCACGTCCAGCACGTGGAACAGATGGGCTCACAGTCCATTAAGGGAATTCCGGGGTAGGGGCAGGCTTTTCCACGGGGGCTGGTGTTCCCTGTCGTGACATCAGCCCCAGGATCCCATCTGCAGCAATGCACTCACGGGTATGTGCTCCAAGCCTGGAGGAATTTTACTGCGTCTTAGCAATTTTTCATTTGCCCAGAGGTCAGCGTTTGAATATCAAAAACACTTCTAATTTAGACAAGCTGAGGAATGATGAAACTAACCGGGTTCTGTCAGCAGGAGTGAAGCTGTATGTGGGAACTTCGGATGTCTCACAGAAAGGCAAGTTCAAGAAGCCTTAAAACTAAGAGGTGTCTATCGCATCAGCTGAAGAAAACAGTCAGATAATGAAACATTTACCACAAATGCAATATTATGAGTGTTTCCAAACATTCCTCTGGGATAAGCAAGACTCTTGCTCAAGATTTTCAGACAGGGCCCCACGATTTCAAACTCCAGTCATGGAGCAAGGCCAGGGTCTCAGCCATGGGACCAGCCCCTCCCACGGCCAGGCCAGCAGCCCGGGGCCTCCCATCACCAGCTGCTGGCTACCTTGGAGCAGGGCCGTGCTCAGGAGCGGGCCTCGGGTGGCCTCACGAAGACTCCTCACTCCTAAGGCCCTCTTCCACCTGGTTTGCTGATCTGAAATTCCACTCTTAGAAATTTATGTCTTTGCTCCAGAGAGAATACTCCTGGGAGAAGAAACACAACTTTTATCAGCCATTTACACCTCAGTGCAAATGTGTTTATCAGAGCCTCTGCCAAAGAGGAGAGAAGGCGAAAAGGAGCGAAGAAAGCCTGAGGATGAAGAGAAAGGAGGCAAAAGACCCAAAAGGACAGAAAAGGATGACAAGGGGCACCAAAGGCAGATGAATACACTCGGCCTCTTCCCAGGAAGGCTGCCTGAGCGGATTCGCGGCTCAGCCAGATTTGTTGGGGCTGAAGGGGCAACAAGGGGTACAAAGTCATAGCCGAGAGGGGGCGCAACTCAACGCCTCTGGTTGCAAGAGTGGGGATGAGGGCCTGGCCCCTGGCTTGTCTGTGGTACCTGTCTTCTCTTAGAGGGACCATCTCAGGAGGAACAGCGCTCCTCGGAGGAGGAGGAAGCCAACACCTGTCACTCGTATGGGGGCTCTGCTCGGCTTTCGAACACTGCCAAGAGCCTCAAACCGACTTACTCACACACGCTCTTCGCACTGAAAGAAAGTGAGCAGTGTTTGTCTAACAGAACGCAATCCTGCCCCCTGTGGGGGTGGGGACCCGTGCCCCGGCATTCATGCTGAGCTACTGTCTCAGATCTATCAACATCAAGGTGAACCCCAAACCTGGTGAGATGACTACTCGCTTATATAACATGATGATTTCACAACGCTCACAAGGGATCAAAACTCACAGCTGTCCAGTTCCGCGGGGAGAAGGTGTTTTGAATTAATTAACTGTATTTGCAAAACCCTCTTGACTTCCTAGAGTTGGTATTATTCCAGGAAAACCACAATCCATAGCCAGGCCTCTCTGGTAAGCCTGAATTTCCCAAACATCCAGTCAGTGCTGGTGACAGGTGACACACTCCAACACTGTGGGGCTCTCCATGCCTGCAGACCAAGCTGGGAATGTTGGTCCATAATGGTGACTCAAGGGAGGACTGTGACATCAGCCCTAGATATGGATGTAGCCACACCTTCATTTTTAAGATTCAGGTGTTTAGATGGTTCTTTTTTGGGAAAAAAAAAAAAAAAAAAAAAGATGTGAAGGGCTGTGCTCAAGGAATGGGAGTGACAGATGTACATAGGATGTTCCCAAGTAATGTCACCCATGGAAAACACAGAGAGTCTGGAAGAGGACACTCCAGCTCTCTTCAATTTGCCTGACATCCGATTCTCATTCTAGAGAATGAAGCTTTCTGGACTTTGAGGAAGAAAATGTCTACCTCAAGAATTACAGCGTTAAAAGATCTTCCTTGTAAGTGAATACTTAATGAACTGTAACACCCATCATAAAACACTTCATATGGCTTTAGTTATTCCACGAGCCAAACTATGCCTCAAGCATACAAAATGAGACCTTGCTCATCTTTTCAAAGGCCATGAGAAGCCTATACCCACTGCAACTTTTTTTTTTTTTACCGTCCTAGGGCTTTATATTTTCTTAATTTTTATTTATTTATTTTTGGTTAAAAAGATCAGAGAATTTAATTGTACATCTCTTCCTAGAGAAGACTGGTTCTGAAATGCTTTTTAAAGTATGTTTGTGGCATCTGAAAGTTTCCTACCTCCCACACTCTAGTTCTGAAGTTTGAGAGAATACATCATTGCTAGTTTGATGCATAGCCAAAACCGAGAACACAATGCAAGGGAGTGTAACCATATTTCACTTCACAGTGGAGTCAGAGTTTTGCCTGAGACATGGTTTTAACATAAAGTAAATTGTATTTCCAGGATTGCGGCCAAACACAACAATACAAATAATGATGACCAAAAACAGCAAAATGCGGGTGAACCAGAAGTGATGATATTTCATAAGGAAATCCCATAAATGTTCTTAATAGGCTTTGGATTTACTTGAAGATTAATTAATTAAACCAGCTTGGCAAAGTCCCAATATATAAAACTGTACTAGAAGAGAATTCTACAGAAACTCAATAGGGTTATAATGATTTAAACAACTTAATGCAAATGATGAGATGTATTTCAGCAATCAGTGATTCTGAAAATGAAATCACAAGGCTTTTTTTTTCCTTTTTTTGGCACTGGCTAAAATACTTAACAGTGACCGTTTTCCAGACTCTCTAAATTACTCCATTTCTGGATTATAAGGATTTCTAGCAAATCATTAACACAGCAGCATCAAATCTCTCATAAAGCATCCATATGAATTTGCCTCCCTACTATTCTTCAACTGAACCGTGAGTAGGGAAAAGAATGAACACTTGTTCCATACAGGAATTTTGCTAGATTCTTCCATGATTTTCTCAGATAATCCCCACAACAACACTGTACAATGGGTAGTAGGATCTCTACTTTGCAGATAAAGAAATTTAAGTTCTGAAAAGTAATTTACTCAAGCTCAAACATATCTAGGTTTCTGAAGTGGGAAGGAAACCAGTTGGTGCTTCAGAAGAGTACTGGTCCATGCATGACTTCCCATTATTCAAGAAATTCAAGTGAAGGCACTGGCATCGTTTAAAACTATTAAAGACTCCCGAGCAACACTCCTCAGACAGGGGCCCTGCCGTGAACCACGAGGGTCTCAGCCTTGCATCTGTCTTGGTGCAGTGTTTCACCAAAATCAGAGACTATAGTACTGTAATGTGGTATGAAATCACCAGATCAAAAATGAGTCTTTTCCACTTCTGCTTTTTTTTAATGAACTAAAACTCACAGAACATAGACTATTTTAACCATTTTAAAGTGTACAATTTGGTGGCTTCTAGTACATTCTCAGTGCTGTGCAAAAAGCTCTTCTATTTCAAGGCTTCGGACTGCGTCAAGGAAAAAGTCTCAGTTTGGTGCTGCTGTATCTTCAACGATTCTAATATTTGGTAACCTCCCTCCTAAGAAAATAGGGAAAACAAGCTAGTAGCCTTTGGTAAACAAGCATACAACTAGAATTCAATAACATGAATTTGCAGTTTCATTTGTATTTATTTTTTATCTACCCTGAATTTCTACTTATGCAGTAACAAAATTTCCTTATTAAAAAAAATTATTTAGGGGGTACCTGGGTGACTCCGTCGGTTAAGCACCCAACTCTTGATTTTGGCTCAGGCCATGTTCTCAAGGTCCTGAAATCGAGTCCCGTGTCAGGGTCTGTGCTGGCGGTAGAGCCTGCCTTAGATGCTCTCCTTCTCCCTCTGCCCCTTCTCCTGCTTGCCCATGCTCTACCTCTCCCTCTCTAAAAAAAAGAAATATATATTTAAGTAAAATGATGAGTTGATTTAAAGAAAAACTGATGTAAATAACAGCATTGGTGGCACATACATATGGCCAAAAAACATCACAAAGGAGGTACATGGATGACTGAAATTCCAGACCCACCCTTCTGGATGTCAAATGGAAAGGAACAAGGAAGCAAGACCAAGTCATGGGCCTTTAGGAGAAGGAAGTGAGCAGAATGAAATAATCCGTTAAAATGTCATAGGGATGAAGGGCTGGGACATGGGAAGGTAGACTCTAATGATCGATTCTAGAACATGCATCTTCTTTCCTATCTTCCACCTGCCTTCCACTGTGGTTCTGAAGGCCTAGAGGTCCCAGAGGTGTCTCTACTCTCTGAGTTACGTAACAGTACCCTGTCTCAGAGCAGGAGCACATCCACTCGCAGACTGGCCAGAGAACCAAGAGCAGGACACTCTGAGAACTGTCTCAAGGCCAAGCTGGAAAGAGGCTCAGAGGCAGGCCAAGGGAGCTGAAGAGCAGGCCACAGCTTAGCAACTGCAGGCCAACGCAAAGAAATGTTCTCTCAGAGCACCTGGGTAGCTCAGTTGGTTAAGCACCTGCCTTCAGCTCAGGTCATGATCCCAGGGTCCTGGGATCAAGTCCTGCTTTGGCTCTGCACTCAGTAGGGCACCTGCTTCTCCCTCTTCCTCTGCCCCTTCTCCTCACTCATTCTCTCTTTTTTTTTTTTCTCTCTCTCTCTCTCTCTCAAATAAATAGAATCTTTAAAAAAAAAAAAGGGAAGAAGAAATGTTCAGTCTCCCAGATTGCTGTAAAGGAAGGAAGGAAAGAGAGGTGGGGCAGGGACTTAGAAGGTGAACTCTAAATGGAGCACTTGTCCTCTTGGCCTCAGGCTTTCCGATGAAGGCTTGCGGTTAGAGCAGCGGTGTGGGAGGGCACATGTGTCATGAGTTGTCTCCCCTCCCCTCTGCTTCAGGGCCCATTTGTGCAAAGAGCTGATGGCATGCCTCAGGAGTGAGGCTCTGCTGCCGGACAAGCCTTCTCCACCTACAAATCTGTTTCTAATGATTCACCATTTGTAAATGGAACTCCCATCCCTGGCTCTTCATTAGTAAGAGGTTATCAAAAAGAAAAATGGGGCACCCATCTGGAGATAAAAATCCCTGATGCCTAACAGATTGTCAGGAAGATTTCCAGCTCACCAGATTTGAAGACAATGCATGTACAAACACACACACACGCGTGCGCACACACACACACGCACACACACACGCGCGCGCGCGCGCATGCACACACACACACACGCACACACACACACACACAAGCACACACAACTAGCCCTAGCTAGAATACTCATTCACTCTGGCTACCCAATATACATTAGACTATCTACTACACGAAACACAAAGTTCCTCCTTTTAAAATGCAAATATATGTGAAAGAAACAACACATGAAGCCATTAGTTTTGTACAAAGTGGTTGAACACAGTGCAAGGCGATGCCTTCTCCTAGCTCCTAGCATCTTCGACAGATCACATCAACTGACGAAAAGGAGAGTTGGACCCATTGAAACTGCATGTCCCTCCAGTTACTGTCACGTTTCTCTGTTTTCCTTCCTGCAAAATTTGTCTTGACAGTTTTTCATTGTCCCGTGTACACCACATCTCCTGAACTCGCTCCTACCTGGAAAAGTCACCAGGGACTCCATGTTGTCAAATCCAAGGGCCACTTTTCTGTCTTCCTCCTTCTTAACTCTTGGCAGCACTTGACACAGTTGAACTCTCTCATCTGAAACACTTTCTTATCTTGGCTTCTGTAACACTAAACTCTTCTGATTCTCATCCAACCTCATAGGCCACTCCTTCTCAATCTCCTTCCCCTTTGGGCCACTTTCTGTAAGGAGGAGAGCTCCAGAGCCACACCTTGGCTCTTTTCTCCATCTGGGTGATTCCTTCCAGTCCTGAGACCTTGAACACCATGCCAAGGCTCACAACTCCAAATGTCAACCTCTGGTCCTGACCCCTCTCCTCGGTTCTGGACTCAAATATCCACCTATCTACTTGATATCTTTAATTGTATGTCTAATAGGCATTTCAAATTTAATGAACTGAACAGAACTTTGATTTCTGCTCCCGTATTTTTTTCTGTCTTCTCCTTCTTGATAATGGCATCCAATATTGGGGCACCTGGATGGTTCAGTTGGTTAAGTGTCCAACTCTTGATTCCAGCTCAGGTCTTGATCTCAGCATCGTGAGTTCATGCCCCACATTGGGTTCCACACTGGGCATGGAGCCTACTAAAAGACAAAAAAAGAAAAAGGAAGAAGAATGGCATCAATATCCAACCAGTGCCTAAAATAAAATCATCGTATCTCCCCAAGACTAGCTGGTCTCCCTACTTCTGTTCCTCTATTCAAAATTCTCCAATGGCTTTCCATCTCAAAACTGGATCTAAGTCCTGATCTTAGCCCATGATTTGCCCATCCACCTACCTCTCTATGACCTCGTCTCCTCCCATTTCCTCTCTGTTCACTCCTCTCTTGCCACAGTGCCTACCGCTGCCCCTCCAACATGCCACGTGTGTCTCCACCCCAGGGCCTCATTCACTGTTTCCTCTTCCTGGAGCACCCTTGACTCAGTTATCCCCATGGTTTACTTCCTCACTTCTTTGCTCAAATACCATCCAATTGAAGAGGACTCCCCTGATTATCTTACCTAAACTGGCCATTCATGTTACTCTTTATCCCCTCACAATGCTTTGCTTTACTTCCCTATCCCCACCTGACATGTGTTATTACCATCTGTTCCTTTCCACTAGAGTGTAAGGTTTAGGGGTGCCTGTGTGGTTCAGTTGGTTAAGTGTCTGCCTTCGGCTCAGGTCATGATCCCAGGGTCCTGGGATCGAGTCCCACATCAGGTTCCCTACTCAGCAAGGAGCCTACTTCTCTCCTTCTGCCCCTACCCCTGCCCCACTGGCTCATGTGCACTCTTGCTCTCTCTCAAAAGTAAATAAATAAAATCTTTAAAAAAAAAAAAAAAACATAAGGTTTAGGAAAGCAGGGACTTGACCCGTTTTGTTTACTACTCTGTTGCTGAGCCTAGAAGAATGCCTGGCACATAGCCAGTGTTAAATCAATATTTGTTGAATTCTTAATAAATCTTTATTCCTCTTTCCCCCCAACTCCTCATGTTCAATCCATCAGAAAAATCATTCTTTCATGTCAATCCCAAATACATCCAATTCTATCCTAGTTTAAGCGGGCCATCATATCTTGCTGGGACTACTGCTTCCCAGCCTGATTGTCCTCCCTGTTTTCTCTCTAAAACCCATTTGCCAAACTGCAATCAGTGATGGCTAATAAGACACAAATCAGGCCCCTTGTTTAAAACCCATTAATGCTCTTTGAATAAAGTAAAAACCTTTAACCCAGGTCAAAAAGCCATACACACCCTGGCACTATCACCCTGTCCTTGCTCATGAAGCTTCTGTCACACGAGTCTTCCGCTGCCTTGCACACACTAAGTTTGTTCCTGCCCCAGGGATTTTGCACGTGCTGTAACTTCTGTGTACATAGCTCTTCCCCGGATAGCCTTTTCTCCACCCAAGTTTTAACTTAAGTGTCCCCTTCTAAAAGAGAGAAGCTCCCTGGTCACCCATCTAAGCTAGGCTCCAACCAGTCACTCTCTTTCAGGTTGTTACTGTGTTTTATTTTCTTCATGGTAATCATAAGCATACTGTTTATTCACTTGTAGACTTTTTTATCTGCCTCCCCAGTAAAATATTCTGCCTTGCCCACCATGTTATTCCCAGTATACTACATAATATTATTATTATTATTATTGGCACATGGGTAGTAATTCATCAACTATTTATTAAACTGAATTAACTTTGGTAGTTTTAAGAATTTTTTCTTAAACAGGTAATTTTTTTTAAGTAAAACTATTCTAAATCTTGAGATGAATTAAAGACATCACTATTTATGGTTAGTCAAGCTAATAATGTTAACAAACAATACCAAACCTCAGGGGCTTAAATCAATCAAAGTAAATTTTGGATTCATTTCACTGTTTAATAAAGATATTATGTGGGTGGCAGTCTACACAGCGATTCCAGGATCCAGGTTCCTCCCAACTTGTGGCTCTACCATACTCTACCTTCAAAGCCCCAGCTGAATTCTCTTCATCTGACTAGTCAGCGTGCAAAGAGAAAAGCAAGCCAAAGATCTCCTCAGGGGTTGGGAGCCACGCCCAGAGGTGGAAGACATCACTTTTACCCAAATTCCATTGGCCAGAACTAATTGTATGGCTCCAGCTTAACTACAAGGAAGGCTAGGCCTGCCTAGGAAGAAGATGCAGGACTGGTGAGCACCTACTCGGGCTCTGCTGCACTGTTCCATGCTCTGCAGAGAGCGCCATGCCTTCAAGTCGTCTGCCACGTGAATGAGTGTGGTCATTGCCTGTTAGTTCACAGCACTGACAAATGGTCAACCTCAGCAGACAAGGGGGACCAAATGTGGTTCCTGGCCCTATCAGAGCAGATGAATATGAAACTCTGCCCAAACAATCCTTGGGCCCTCAGCATGTGCCTTTGTGTTTTCAGCGTTCACTCTTAGGACTACCATATTTGGGCCTCAATTCTCACCATCACACCAGCCCAAACTTCTAGTCTTCAGCAGCTGACTTGAGCCTTTCAATTTCAAGGCCTAGTTTCTTGCTGAGGCAAATAGATTTTGAGAGCCACAGTTTTAAGGTAGCTCATCTTTCCTGGCCGTTTCTTCCTTTTAGCTTGTCTTAGACTGGCTATTTTTGTTTGGCTATACACAGTATCTTATCATGGATCTTAAGATACATGATATTTTATCCAGTATCATGGGAAACAGACTACATGAATCAATTATAAATAGCTCAGCCAGGGTGGGAACAAATTCAAACAGATAACTACCCTTTGTTCTAAAGAAGTGTATTTGAAGATATTAAAATGTTTTGTGAATTAAATCCAGTGAGGGTAAGCCACAGATCTCAGTAAGGGCATTTTTATTTTCTATGTTCCTTTCCTTTAATATCATTCCCCTTGGGCTTAGTCTGTGATCTGCATCTCATAACTATTTCACTTAAGTATGGAAATTACAAGGCCATAAAGATAAGAAATGAAGGCATATTGAAGAACGATGTAGAATTTTACGAATGAAATGAAAATATTCAAACCCTAACCAATCCCAAAACAAGTAGGAGGCCATTACAGCAAAACATGGGAAATAAATGTGTTGAGTCTTAGGTTGTTCTGATTTTGTGGACTTAATAAAATTAAATACTAAATTACATCCAGCTAGACCCAGCTAGGAACAAAAAAAACAGACAAAAATAGACCAGTTGAAGAGGTATACTGGTAAGACAAATATAAAACAACCTTAAAGCAATCTTCAATTCATTGGCAGTAATTAGAGAAACACAGATCATAGTCATAAATAGTACATATAAAGGACAGATCACTACAGAATGAGTGGGAATGGGCAGTCTTCAGGATACTGAAGAAAAGGCATCATGTGGATTGGGGGAGCAGAGGAGAGGAGGTTCTCTAGGGAGGGTAGAGCATAGGCAAAGATGTGAAGACAGAAACATGGGTAAAAGAGATGAGGATGGGAAGAAATCCAGGTTGCTGAAGAAGGACATGCATAGTGGGTTACTCTGTGGGAGAAAATGGAAAAATGTGACTTATTGAGCAAAACTCATTGTTAACAAGCTGAGGATCCCAGACTTGAAGTGATCAGAAATAAGGCAATAGTGAAGGGTCTTAATCAGAGGCAAGAGATGATGAAAGCCACAATGAATCTGGCAGCAGTGTATGGGATAAATTGAAAGTGAAGAGACCAGTGAAGAAGCTGCTGTCCATAATTTATATGGGACTTGATAGGGACTTGGCTCTGAGAGATGGCACTGAAACTGAGACATGGGGCAAATCTAAGAGATTCTGCAGAGAAAGGAAAGATGATTGTGAATGACTGGAGTGAAGGAGAAGGGTGAATGAAAAGCCTAGGCCCAAGGCATGGTGGTGGCAGTGAGGAGGAGGAATTAATGAAGTGTATGAAGCATCCTTTAGGATAAATCTTGTAGGATTTATTACCAACTTAATCATCATGGAGATTTCTCTTTAATTTCTAGTCTAAGACACATGGTTAAAATTAAGGTTAATATTCTTGTTGGCTTTAGTTTCAGATAGCCTTGAAATTCACGAAGTTGGGGGGATTTTGAGCATACACATCAAAATAGTACGTAGCTGCCAGATCATGTTTTCATTTGTAACAAAATAGCAGAACAGCACTACATGTAATCAAAACATATTTTACTAGGGGAGGCAATCAGGGCTCAAAATCACAATGGGTCTTGAGTAAGTGTAGCTGGTATAAGACAGCTAATTGGTCTTTTAGGTATCACGTAAACTTTTACCTGACATTTTCTGGTCTACAGTTACTTCCTTAGCAAGCAGAAAGAGGTGCAAACAGATGCCGAAATCCAGAGAAAGAGACACTCCACCCAGAGGAAGGTAGACACCAGGAAAGATGTTAAAAACCTGATGAAAAGTAGAGCATGCACATTTCAGGAAAAAAGAAATGTCTGTATGTGAAATGAATGTAAACATGAAGATCTGCCAGGAGCAAATGGGAGGGAAAGGCAAAAGAATGAGCAAAACCTCCCCACCCATGAGCAGAGGATTTAGGAGAAAGCTGTGGTAAACAGAAGTGAACTGGAGATCCAGAAATTAGAAATGTACAAATTAACATGAAAAAAATATTTGGCAGCAAGACTTCAGCCTTTGAGTCCATCAAAAGACTCTTTTCTCAAACATGAGCCTCTAGTTTACTAGAAAAGTGTGACCTTCAGTGCCTGAACCAAGGTGGCATGACTCAGTACTGTAAGTGGTGGGAGAGAGCCAATGGGAAGACAGTTAAGTTCCTTAAGTTCCTAAGAGAATTGTGTTCCCAAAGGCAAGACTGTAGAATTAAATAGTTCCCAGACAGTAATCCCCCTTCTGGGTATATATCCAAAGAAGATAAAGACAGGATCTTGAAGAATATCTGCACTCCCACGTTCACTGCGATATTATTACAATAGCCAAGACTAGGAAACAACCTAAGTGTCTGTGCAAAAGTGTATGGATAAAGAAGATGTGCGATGATAGATAGGTAGACAGATAGATGAAAGAGATGATGGAATATTATTCAACCATGAAAAAGAAGGAAATCCTGCCATTTACAATGACATGGATGGACCTTAAGGGCATAATGTTAAGTGAAATAAGTCAGACGGAAGAAGACAAATACTGTAAAATGTCACTTACAGGTGGAATCTAAAAATGCCAAACTCCAACCCACGGAATGGGAGAAGATATTTGCAAATGACAGTACAGACAAAAGGTTGATATCCAGGATCTATAAAGAACTTCTCAAACTCAGCACATGCAAAACAGATAATCACATCAAAAAATGGGCAGAAGATATGAATAGACACTTCTCCAATGAAGACATACAGATGGCTATCAGACACATGAAAAAATGTTCATCA